>JAXGGS010048997.1:7067-17085 GCA_035585475.1 Armandia brevis | reverse complement strand
TCGATGTGAACTGACGCAACTCGCCCACTGACAATGATCAACTCGACCAGGTACTCACCCTGCTGGGAGGAGGCGGCGAAAGTCTCCTGCTTCATTATCAAAGCATTTCTCACCAGTCTTGTGATCGTGGATTTATGAGATAGGATTGAATTAATGGGTCTCGTCTCTTTTTCCATGTATCTTACATATATAATTCGGCTGAAAATGTGAGTGTTGGAATATTTCCCATGAAATTATGCAGTTCAGCTTGGTGCCCGCTCCCAGGTTATGAGATTTGATTGAATTAATGGGTCTGTTTTTTATAACTGCTATCGGTTGTTGGATATGCCAGACTGTGTTTCTCTCTTATGAATATGAAATGATCGACTTGCCGCCTGCTCCTTGACGCCGGGGGCATTTCAAGTGTTATTTTGCGGCGACTATCAAACCCCTTACTCAAGAATCAAGATGTGTTTTGCATTAAGTCACACAACTTTTAAATTCAACCAGTTTTCTAATATCTAATATACCTCCAACATGTGTGGACACAAGAAACAATATTATGACTGGAGAAACACACTTTAGCATGTGCCTGTCTCTCTTACAAATCCCCGGCTAAGCCCCAAACGAGGTATTACTCGGAATTAGCCTAAGTTAACATTGGTCCACTCCACGAGGCAGGTAAATGTAAATTAGGTTTGGGTGACATACCAGTCAGAGGTAGGGGCGTCTATCTCTCCTGTCCACACCAATCTGCCGCACCTGTCTGACATGCCGGGAGGGGGAGACCGTAGCTAGGATACCATCCCCGCTTTAACCGTCACACTCTCGTATTTTACATATCCGAACAGGACCGTACAATGGGCTTAGCACGGGCAAATGACATTTTGAGAGGAAATTAGGCAGGTTCGGGATTGGATTTCTATGGGGCACGTCCTCCAGGGTTATGCATTATTATACTTGAGGAAACCTGATCGGGGTACAAAAGAAAAGCAATCACCGAGAGCTATTGTCTTTGTGTGTTTAGATGGTTTGGTGGGGACAGGGCACTTTCGACACAAAGAGTCGCAAATCGCGGAATTAGCACAGCCACGTGGTTCGGGCAGAGAAATTCTCAGACGCGAGGCTTCTGGTCAGTGATCTAATGCGAAATCTGGCAGTTAGGTGCTTGACTGTGACCGACGGTGGCTGAACAGCACTTTGAAACTCGGTGATATCTTTATCATCACTTGATCTTCAGAGAGAATGGCGCGCCATTAGCCTCTTTCGTTTGGCCATCAATCAGAACGGTATGGAGTAAATTCGCCACCACCTGAAAGGGCTACGGGCCGACTCGTAACATTCGCGCCTCGGTGACAGGGCATGAATTCAATTTGCTATCACCCGCTACATCGGATGTGAAGAACATTTCCAGCCCGCTCCCTTTGATGTGACCCCTATTCTTGCGAACATTACCACGTCTATTACCCGCGTAAAGATTCATTGCACCATGATCGGTAATGTTTCACGGCATGCCCACTGAAAATCATCAGATGTTTTTAAATGGTCGGTAGAATATTCATGCCCATGAGTATCGCGCCCATACACGTTTACTGAAAGGTAATTTTCTTCTCTTTACAGGTAGCACACACTGATGACATCTACTTAGAGCAGGTAATGGAAAAGTCATGAGCGGAATTGGATGACGCTGCGACGGGCGCTATTATAACGACCAGCTTAGGTACCATAGCAACGGAAAACTGCACAAAAAGACGTCTCCCCCCAGGAGAGTGTGAATTAGCCCCATACTACGGACGCGTATTTCCAAGTCTTCTGGCCCTTGACAGGTTTCACCTGACAGTTGGAGATAATTACGCGGATTGCGAGTAATGCACCGAGCTTATTATAATAATACCTGAGAAGATTGGCATGCAGTCGATCGTGCCACTGGGAGTAACTGTGTGCGACAAGCAGGCGGTTAATCACGGCTGATCCCGAGACTCATCCTCAGGCACTTACAACAATGATCGGTGGCCGTTGCCTGCTGCCTCTTAAACCAGCTTCAGGCAATCGGGTCTGACTGACCACCACCAGCAGCAGCAGCGCACCTGCATCTCTTACTGCATCTCCCGCGCACAATAACCACCATTCCTCATCATTCCGCGTTACCACGGCGACCGACATCCACAAGATGAAAGGCTTCACGATGACGACCACACGCCAGCTTCCCCATCTCGCCCTCGGCGCCTTCGCCTTTCTCGCGATATCAATCGGATTAACGCGCGCCGAGATCACGTCGACTTTATCGTACTCCACGACGGAGGAGCTGGCGATCGGCACGCAGATCGGGGAGGTCGCCAAGGATGCGGGGCTGGATGTCGAGTACGGTGCTGACGTGTTTCCCACCCTGCAGTTATCCGTGGTGGACCAGGGACTCGGGTATCAGTCGCTCTTCTCCGTGAACGGCGGAATACTGCGAACTGCAGATAGACTCGACCGGGACTCGCTCTGTCCCTCGCATATCACATGTGTTATCAATTTACGTATCGAAGTCGGGCCCAGCGAATATTTCCATATAATAAAAATAGCGTTAGAGGTGTTCGATCAGAATGACAATGCGCCGTACTTTAATTCTAATCCCGTGTCGTGGCAGGTGAATGAAGGTCCGCTGGGAGTGGGCGAATTCATCACACTGGACACCGCAATTGACAACGACAGTCCCAAATTTGGCGTGCAAAGATACTCACTCAACGATACCTCCGGTAACTTTGAGCTCAGGGTGCAGAACAGCAGCGGGGCCGTCGATATCTACCTCTACTTAATCAGACAGTTAGACAGGGAGACACTGGACATGTACTCAGCTCAGGTAGTGGCCACAGACGGTGGCTCCCCGCCCAAGCGAGGCATCCTCTACGTGAACATCGAAGTTCAGGACATCAACGACAATAAACCCACGTTTACCGAGGAGTCTTACTCGGTGTCGGTGAAGGAAAGTCTTCCCTCGGGTTCCACCATCCTTCAGGTCAGTGCCACAGACAATGATATGGGGCCGAATGGACAGGTCGTTTACAGTTTAGCCACAAAAACATTCGAGTCATATGGGCACTTGTTCTCCATCAACGAGACCAGCGGAGAGATCTCAATCATCGAAACCCTCGACCACGAGAGCGAGAATTCGTTCGCGCTAACAATAGTCGCTAAGAATGCGGACCCGGGAAGCAATTCCATGTCGAGTCTAACCAAGGTCCAGGTGAACGTGCTTGACACTAACGACAACGCTCCCACCATAAAACTCATCGGGTCCTCCCCGGATACCGTGCAGCTTTCGGAAAGCGCCGACATCGGGGATTTCGTCGCTCACCTAATCGTCCAAGACCCCGACGCGGGGATCAACGGCAAATTCTCATGCTCGCTGAACAACAACTTCTTCCGGCTGGAGCCCATCTTCGACACGGACTTTAAGATTGTCACCGCCGTGAAGCTTGACAGGGAGGTGAAAGCCCGATACGAGCTCAGCCTCGAGTGTCGAGATGAAGGCGCCGAGTCGAAGCGAGCGGAGAAGAAGATTTATGTGGAGATCGAGGACGAGAACGATAATCCGCCCCAGTTCTCGCAGCCTTCGTACGGCTCCAGCATCCTCGAGAACAACAACAGAGGCGCGTTTATCACGCGTATCCAGGCAACCGATCGGGATGCTGGCAACAATGGACAGCTCAGGTACAAATTCCTCGACGCGGCTGTCGAGAACAAACTTCAAATCGATCCGCTATCGGGGAATATCACCGCTAGGATTTCGTTTGACCACGAGACGAACCCTAGGGTGGAGTTTAAAGTGGTGGCCGCCGACTTGGGTGAGAAGCCGCACACCGCCACCGTCTCCGTCGTGCTCGACATCATGGACGTGGACGACGAGAAACCCGAGTTCACCAAGGAACAGTACGAGATGTTCATCTACGAGGGGCTACCCATCAAGTCGGAGGTGGGACAGGTCCACGCAGAGGACCGCGACTCGGCGCCGTTTAACAAGTTCAAATTCAGCGTCAACTACGAGCAGCCCGACGCCAACTCGTTCACCATCGAGCCGGAGACGGGACGCATCTACACGAGCGAGGTTCTAGACAGAGAGACAAAGGCGACGTACGTGTTCACGGTGAAAGCCACCAGTCTCGGCCTTCACCCCGTGACAAGCACCGCCATCGTATCGGTGTTCGTCGCCGACAAAAACGACCGCGACCCCGTCATCTCCTTCCCCAACATGTACAACAACACCGTGTACATGTCGAACCGGGCGGCGATGGGCGAGGTGGTCACCCGGGTGAAGGCTCACGACCCCGACTCGGGCAGCGACAACTCGCGGCTCGCCTTCACCTTTATCAGCGGTAACGACGACCTGTGCTTCGCCATCGATGAGCAGACGGGCGCCATCACCGTGGAGCGTGATCTCGGCTACATCAGCCACCAGTTGTTCGGCCTCGTCGTGTCGGTGAGGGATCACGGCTCCCCGCCGCGCGCCTCCGAGGCCTTCCTCAACATCATCGTCAATAAATCAATCGGTCACTCCGACTCATCACTCATGTCAAACCAGAACTTAACCATCGTCATCACCATAGCGACCGTATCGGGCCTCCTCATGGTCGTGCTTATCGTCGCTATAGTGGTGCTCCTCAGATGGCCTTGGCTGGCATCGAGAAAATACAACTATGTGGCCAGACTCGCCCTACGTAAAAACTCGAACGATAAAACGGACAAATCGGGCGGGAAACCACAATCGGGGCAGCAGGTGAAGCAGACGAATCTGAGACCTGATTTGGATTACCCCGGCGATGCGGAGCAGAAGTTTGCCAGCGCCAAGGACCTGTCTTACACCAATGTGAACTTCAATGATGAAACAGATGGCAGATGCAAACAAATCCGAACCAACAACTATGGGATGCCCGAGGTAAGCATGCAGACAGTCTCAGCAAACGTCTCTAATTTAATGTTAGTTTAATGTCACCATTGTTGCCGCAGTTTTAATCAATCATGTCATACCTGTAAATACCTAGCTGGCGGAGACACCCGCCCATTGTATCTCAGATGCATCTGGGAAGTGAAAGGTTGAACTCTGACCCGCCAGCTCGCCTTGCTCACCTTGAACAATCACCATTGGGGAAATCTGTGCAGGATTCGCCGTGGGCTACTTCCTGACTGTAGCTTATTAGAGGCTAGGGACAAAAAGATGCTTGGTGGCGTGCTATAGATATGATTATTTCCGTAAATGCTAGGCTGTGACTCGAACAAGGACAGTAGCGCAGGCTCATTATTATTATACGCCTATAATCACACCCCTGTACGGGTTTAATGAATCATTAGAGGGGCACGTAGGTAAGCAGGCGCTTTTACATCAAAGGCCGGCTATCTACAGACTGTCACCGGCGGTAATCACAGTCCTTGATTTTTGCTACCCAGAACAGAAACAATTTGAAACGTGCCCCCATACGAGACGTGTATTTACCATACTGTGCAAGCCACAATGGTTTTCAGGTTTCACGTGTTGGGGCCATTATGAAAACCGAGCACACGGTGCGGATGCCTTTGTGTCTATCACAGGTAAAAGTATCCGCGTTCTATGTAAATTTGCATTCGTCTTCGGATGGAAGTCAAGATAAGAGAAATTATGATGAACGTCTGATTTTTTTGACAGTACTCTTTCGTTCGTGTGCGTGTCTTAGGAGAAATCTAAAACTGTTGCTCGCTGATAATTTGAACTAATGGTGAGCGCTATTTCGGCGGTTTACCATTCAAACGTAGAAGCGGATGATTTGAGACTGACAAGCGAGAAACGTTTTAAGTAAAGATAATTAACGAACTGAAGAAGAGTGTTGACCATTCCCCCTTTCCCACAATTATTGTATAATAATTAAATAACCACCGCCTAACGGGTTAGCTTTCATCTCCCGCTAGCCCTTTCCCCTCCTGACAAACTTTATTTAACGTGATTTAGTTTCGAACCAGTCACCGAGTGCATTCAGAGGGAAAATTATTCCGCAGTTGTTAATGCCAGGTGACAGTGCTTGGTCAAGCGCCCGATCAGGCGTATGATAAGTCCATACGAAGTTTAATAATGCCCCATTATAGACCGTGCCCGCTCATTCAATGACCACATGTACCCCTTTATGAAATTCTTAACTCAATAACCTAACATTTATCCAAGCGGGGAGGGGATAAGCTTATTATATTTGATGGCCAGTGTTGTGCGGAGTAATTGGGGGCGGCTTGACGCGACGTATCATTACAAATCTCACCTGGTATTTGTGCATTATTTGTAGTCATTCATCGGAAATCTGGTTTACTCTAAAACTCTAAATTACGTTTACTTTACCGCATAATACCCTGTATTAATTTGTCGAGCCCCCATTCGAATATCTTGATAATGATTTAAAGGGGTAAACATTTGTCACCCGCGGGTTGTAGGGGGCTACGGTAACCAGATTAATATCAGGTGTAATACGTTCTGAACAATAACCCACTAGCGTTAGACAACACACTAACTTATAATAAAACTGCGGAGGTCTGATGCATGATAACATTCAGATCTCACCTATTGACAGTTAGGAGGAGTTTATCTGGCAGAGATTGTAACAATGATGCCTGCCGGTCCGATCTCCGCTGGTATTTAGCCGACCATTGTACGTGACCTTGTCTCGCGGATTCACCGCCTGCGTTCCCCGCTCTCCTCCCGACACCGCCGATTGACACAAATGTCATTTTCACCGGGGACAATACACCGCTGATGAGGGGCGATGTATTTCTTTCACTTCGTGCAGTTAAAGTGTTATTTCCACGTCGATTTCATGCCGCACCTCGGGCTACAGTTAGAGCGAAGATGCCTGCCGGGGGACAATAAAACCCAAATGTCACAATAAAAGCCATCATGTATCCGATTCTTGTCAGCTGAGGCATCAATCAGTTACAGAACATTAATTCTGCAGGTATTCAGACTTAATTCGCTTTGATTGACGCTGGGTATTGAGATGGGTGTAATCAGGATTTGTACGGTGGTGAGGGAGACACATTTGTCGGGTAATTTTACGCTTGTGGATTCATCATTTTCCCACTTAATCACCGTGCTGCAGGGTTCCCGTCTGTCGCTGCTCGGAGTGAACTGAGCTTTCACAACAAGCCCAAGATTTATGGAGTGACAGATGTAAATATACGTAAAACATTGGAGAGTTGTTTATAAAATAAACTCGACCATTACATAAATTACCTCGTACAAGTGAATGAGCTTACCAGGTCTTGTAATTGTGAGTCCTTTGTTAGAAACATCCGTCAGAATCCCCGAACCTAACCATATATTACGCAATATACAGCGAGGCTACATGGGTATAATTCAATACTAGTGCCAAATTTTGACACTGGCCTAACCATGGTTTACACCCATCCAGTATCATAAAAGATTAATTATCTCTACCACCTCGTATTATTTGATACAGAAGATGGCACTCGGTTTTCTAAAGAAACCATTTTATAACCAGTGAGAGATACTTGAGGGTAATCCAATTTCCAATTAAAGGCCACCCCCACGCAATGCATTGTCCAGTTACGTACACAGCTGTATATTACCGCTGTTGTATTCTAGTGGAAACAATGTCATCAAGCTGCCCCAAGTATTTATTTCATTCCTTTGGTTATCGTTTTTATTGTCTTGAAGCAGTGGGTGTCTTATTGCAAGGTTAACGGTATGCATTTACAACAAGCGTTTGATTGATGTCTTAGTTAAAGTTTCACAGGACAAATTGATGAAGAAAACGCGTGTATAGTGTGGTATCTTTCCTAACAAAAACACATAATGTCTTTTCCAGGGACACGATCAATTCTCACAAAGGCAGCTAGGAAGAGGATCGCAGCGTTCCCAGCGAGGTGGCAAGCCGCTTAAGCACCCCGTGCAGCATCCTTCATTACAGGTAAAACACGTTTCATCCTTCTCCGCATCCCTACCTATTTACAGGTAAAAACATCTCATTCTCCCCAGCGTCTCTACCGCTACATAATAATTCCCCATCTCTCCCATCGTAAAGCGTTACAGGTGAACCATACACCAAGTCCCTCTCATCTTTGGGTGGCACTGATGGGAATTTTAGGTTTAATTATTAACGTTCTCTCAGTATTCCTGTGCTTTAGTATGCGTCCGCGGCGCATCAGGTGTAATGGTGGGCGGAATTATTATTGATTCTCTCCCGCGCGTTAAGCTGCAAATCAAATATTAGTAATGTATCATCGGATTGTAACTAGTATGCTTAAATCCCCCGGTCTCTTCAGTTGCACCTGAAGCATCCTCAGTATAATGCAATAGGTGATTGACACCCTCCCTCATAATTTATTCATCACTGTTTGTTGATATTTAATTGCTTGGAAATAACCACAATTGAAGATACATTACAGCTCGAATATGAAATTGCGAGTAATGTGGGTTTATTGTCATTTTAATCGGTATACCGAACGGCCATCTATCAATCGCGCTCTTATCTGAAGCCTACTTCAGAATTCTGCCATACAAATGCATGTCCTCTTCATCACTTTTTTCATCAGTATTTGTTTGTGTGTAATTACTGGGCTGTTAGCTGAAGCACTGACGAAGTTGTTTTACCTGTTACAGACTGTATCTGGTATGGTAGCGAAGGCGGGCAGTGACAAGGACTCGGACAGCGCTTGTTCGGCGGATATGTCGAACGCCACAGACAGCGGACGAGGCTCCACGGGGCACGACGAGCTCGACAATGACGTGTTTCACAGCAAGTCTGCGCCAACAGGTAATTATTACACAGACAGATCTACACCGCGTATGATTTAAAAAACTCGCCAGTAAATTGTAAGCGTACGCTTTTATTTGGCAGGCTGTTCCGCCCCTCAGCCGCAGCTATAGTCTTCCTTAAAGTGTTCTGCAATTCGTTTCCAATTAAACATATTTTTGCCCGAAAATGTACGTATTTTACTACCCGACCTGCTTAATTAGTATAATTATGTCACATCAATTGCACGCTGCCACCACACCCAGCTAAGTAAGCCACCTTAGTGAAAGGGAAATTTACTTTCATCTCGATAATAAACTACGACGTGGAGCCCACTGGGTTCTGACACAAATCTGCGCTAGGAATGCGTAGAATGAAGACGCCGCACACCATCCCCGACCCTCTCTATTGTACCCGCGTAATAACTAGCGGTGATTTTGTCAGCTAATACATGACAGGTTGCGTGACAGCGCCTAATTTGGGTGAAGTCCGGGTTGGGGTTGTGTTTCGCTATCTTGTCCCACAATGAAATTAAAGCTAATGCTCCACACTGGCAGGTTGAATATGCCGCGGAGGTGTTTTTATAATAATTACGTACCCGGCGCTTTGATGAGTGACAAGATAGTCATCATGAAGATGAGTTATGATATCATTGACTGTCTTGATGCCGTTTGTCTCTGCGTTCACGAGCAACGACCACAGCAATGATAACAATATTTAAACAAAATTCATTCCGATGTCTTTATCGATGGTTTAAATAAGAGTTTTAGAGCTAGGGGACAACCGTGCCCCCCTTTCCCATGTGAAATCACTAGAGCGTGGTCCTGTTCATCACGCACATCACGTGAACTAATGAAGCTTTTTATGTCAACTATAAGACTCGCGCGTAGGACAATTTAATCAAGGTAATCTGGGAGTCGACGTGAATCGTGTCAACAGCATGTCGACTTGTGCAGTTAATCAGCGCGGAGGCGGCCAGGTAAACTGTCGTATTGTCTCGTGGCGGGGGGATGAGAGGGGGACGCATGTCCACTAGCCCCGTGACCCCCGGGACAGCCCAGCAGGTCCCCTCCCCCCTCCCCGAGTGGCACCTGTCAGATTATGTGAGCCCCCTCCCTTGTTCCGACTAAACACCGCTCCTCCCGGCATGCAGCGTTTGATTCAGGCTTTGTGTCCGCCAGACAGAGCTCAACACTGTCCAGTGTACGAACGCTCCTCAGCATCTCAGCGGTCTGCCACAAACACCTCACCATCCCATTGTTAATTGAATTTAACCGAATCCCATGCAG
>JAXGGS010048886.1:0-23153 GCA_035585475.1 Armandia brevis | reverse complement strand
GAGAGAGGCGGAGAGAGGCGGAGAGAGGCGGAGAGAGGCGGAGAGAGGCGGAGAGAGGCGGAGAGAGGCGGAGAGCACTATTTCCAATAGTTACTAGCAATACCCGCAGCGCGGGTAACAACAGCTAGTCATATATAATTACCATAACGTGACAAGATGTAGGTCTTTAGTACATACTTATATACAATATTCAAAATTTACCTGGGCAGCATCCTGGGTTACATGAAGTTGAGTCTGAGGTAGATCCACTGCAGCTTCCACCACAACTGCTCTGGACAGATTTACTCCGGGTTCTAGTTTTTGTTCCTGTACCGCATGATGCCGAGCAAGATCCCCACGATCCCCAGTTATTCCAAGCACAATTTACTAAAGTATGATGCAAACACTCAATATTTTATTTTGGTAATTAATGATCCATAGAAATAGATGCTAAATTATATCTTACCAGGACAGCAGTTTCCGCACGATGCAGAACTAGTTGATGACCCAGAGCATGAAGATCCACCACACGACTCTGTTCTGGTCTTACTCCTGGTTCTAATCTTACTTCCGGTGCCACATGACTTGCTGCAGCTTCCCCAGGATCTCCAACTTCCCCAGAGACAAGACACTGAACCACAGCACAAATATCACAACATAAAATTGTCATAACACAATCAGAATGAATTTCACCATAAAGGTTCAAGAAATACATTAACGTTTATGAAATAATATCTTGGTGGACCTTTTGCTTCAAATCTTACCGGGGCAGCACTTTGTGCACGATGCAGAACTAGTTGTTGACCCAGAGCAAGCAGCCCCACACTCTGTTCTGGTCTTACTTCTAGTTCTAACTTTGTTTCCAGTTCCGCAAGTTTTGCTGCAGCTTCCCCAAGATCCCCAACTTCCCCAGATACATGAAACTGGAAAAACAGTGGGAAATTAACAATCTAAATACCTGGCTTATAGTATACAAGTATATTAGTACAACAAAGATTTGTTAGCTCCAGGTTAATGTTCTTCTTAACCTCACTGCCTGAGGGAGTTGTTTTATATAAGAGGGTGCTATTCTAGATTCAATCATTTATTGAGTGTCTGCCACAATGTCGAATATGTATAACATGTGATTCAGGGAAATTATATTTCAATTAGAACCGTGTGTATCAACCTATATATAAAAGTTTAATAAAAGCTGTATATCTATCTACCGCCGGTCAATTTCTACATTTCGTTTCTCTTATACAAAATAAGCAGCAGGGTTTCATTTATCTACTTAATTCAGCGATGCAGAGGGCTGTTACGAGCAAAGACAAAAGGGCTGGAAGATTCGTTTGTTTTTGTGGCGTTGTGTGGGTTCTTGAAGTTCTATTTATTTGTTTCCGGCTTTAAAAATATTGAGTATAAGGATCTTCTACAAAAATAACTTGCTTTTAACTAAGGCCCCATAAAATTAATGAGTGTGTTATTTTTAAGGGTTTTTTCTGTGAAATTAGGTGCGGGTTTTTTATGTCACCAAGAATTTCGGGGGCAGCGGGCACACAAATAAGTAGGGGGCAAGTGCCTTTTTTTTAGTTATTTGGCGCATTTTAATGTTTTTATGGACCTTTACAAGGATATTCCTGTTGGACAATAAAATAAATTGTCAATGTTTGAAACGTTTGTGTATTGTTCACATGTATGTGTCTTTGTTTATGTCCTTGTTGTCCAGTGTTTGTCACTGCGTGGCTGCCACAGCACGATGCGAGTGACGCCGCTGCTGGTCACACCTGGGTGACTTGCAACAGTCAGACATTACTCCCGTCGGATTAACTTAATTGGTCAGAGATCATTGTTATCTCTATCATATGATTCCCCTAAGTAACCGCCAAATCTCTTACGCCCTAATTTAAAATTTGAATTACTGTTAGTTAGCAGAAAGCCTTCGAACATTTTGCATGTTGTATTACTTTTGTCATGATCGCGCGTGAATAAAGTATTCCATAGAATATCTTGGACTTTTTTACCTAGAATAACTTCAACAATTACTTGTTTGAAAGTTGATTTTGGGTGTTTTTTTTTTAAATACTTGATTTCTTTTTTATAAAAAACACAATAATGAACGCAATAATGAACGCTGTTATAATAAACCCTCTTACGAGGAGAATCATGTCAATCAGAGTCATGTGTCTTCTACATACCAGGACAGCACCGAGTGTTGCAGGTTCTGGTTCCAGACGTAGTTGCTCTTTTCATCCTTTGTAAAGCGCATGGTCTGTCTGGAAAAGAACTGCAATCGTCATACTCATCACATCGCCAAGTCTCGGTTCCTCCTCCACATGTCACCGAACATGCTGACGACGAGCATGAAACTCCAGCTTGAATCAAAAAAAATAAAGCTAATATTGTGGGGCAAGTTTGCATACACTTTAATATCATATTTGTGTAGTTTATTTAATAATTCACCTTTCACTGAATACATCAAAGGCACTGTCAGCACGATTAGAACCATACATCTGTGTCCTTCCATAGCTGAATTTAATAAGAAAAATAAATTCTTTAACGCATGTAGTGAATTTTTTTCGGTAATGGTTTTATGTGTTCAACCACCCAGTTTAGGATGAGTGGGTTCAAGAATTTGTTATATTTCCATTCTCTGTAGCGCAGACCATTAGCGCAAATGAAGGTATGCGAAAATTACTGATGGAGACAGACTGTGAGCGTTTGTCTGTATTAACTTACAAGATCAATTTGTCTTAAGAAATCAAATATGTCGAGCTTAGAATAACTGTATTGGTGCATGATGTGATGATGGTTAGATATGAAAGGTTTCAAATTAAACATGTGTTAATAAGGGGTTATTTTGTTTTCACAAAGGAGACACGTCACCCAAAGTCCACTGTAGACCATAATCACGCTGCATAAATATACGAGTTTATTATATCAGCTCTCTGTCTGCTTTACAAGTAAGTTAAGTATAACATCCTCACTATCGTATTTGTTTCTCCATCATTATGTGTATACAGTATAACTTTTTAGAGACTATTCAAATATAACCAGATATAAAACGGCCACATACAATAACCAAATAGTTTCTCAGGTGTGTAGTATATTTGGGATTGTGTTTATTCCCATTTGTCAGATTTGTCTCCCGTTGATTTATTCTGCTTTTTCAATTGGTATATTCGTTGAATATCGTTTTGAAGCCAAAGACTCGATTTGTTTGTTTTGCCTACAAAAATAAATCAGTCATTTTTCTAGCTAATGTTTAATATATAATGGTCGCTAGAAACTAATCCACAGTGAATTCTTTGCAAAATGATACTTTAATGAATACTTTAATGAATAATATGGACTTTTCTGCAAGCAGGGCGTACCAAATAAGTTTATTATGCAAAAATTATTGCCCGACCCCTCTGCAGGTTAAGGCCAGCCGTGCGGTAAATTCATACAGCGCAGTACAGTCTAGGAGGGTTCATGATTCTGAATGATTATTCAAGTGCTGGATGTGATGCAGAAACCATGATGGAAAAGTAATAAACACCCCAATTTCTAATTTTGAATTCAATTACTCCCCTAGTAGATTATAAATATGGAATTTCAATATTTAAGTACTAAAATATGTCGTTGCCTCAGATTACTGGCAAATGTTTCACTTATATTGTGCAATTAATTGATTGTTGTTAGTAAATTATAATTGTTGAAAATTTGGGAATTTGTCGAAGCTCGATTTAAGGGAAAATTAGGAACCTTATAAAACATGGAAATAATGAGAATTTTGTCTCTTTAACTTTCCGTGGGAATGTTTCCTTCATGGCTGAGGAACAACGAACTTAAAACTAACAGTTCAAATTTGTCACTTGATGTATAGACATTGATGAATCTGATTAACTCTGTCATATTGTAACTAAGCCACAGTTTTTCTACATTGTATTCCTAGCTTTGTATTACTTGTCTACCATAAACAAAGACCACATTGTCACAAGTAGTCTTAAACGCTGAAAGCAGTATTCTATAGAAGAAAACTTCGGAATTGTTTGCCAAGATAGAGATAAGACGATGTGATATGAATAACAACTTTTCGGCAACGTCACGTAAGATCTAAATGTGTGATTAGATACTTTACCATGTTGTCGACATTGTCTTCATGTGAGTGATTTCACATATAAAATGGTAAATCTACGATATTCAATTTCATTAAGATGAAGCCTGTCACATCCCGCTTTAATATAACGTTTCGAAGTATGTCAAGAATTTATTGATGATTAATGAGATTGATATGATAAAGGCTGATGATTATTTGTAGAGCAGAACTTGATTATGTACATTAAATAATTGTCCAAGTGATAGTAATTATGCGATACTTGTGGCTGAACATGTAAAATATTGACTCACCCCTATGCGATATTAGAAACATAAGATTCATCAACAAAAAAACGATGATACTATTGCCCACGCTGAAAAAAACTTTGGAAAAAAATACTTTTAAGCATCGTCCCGTGTGGATGAATCCGGCAATTGATAGTTATAATGTAAGTGCACCTTTTCCGACTTTCTACTCAAAATACATCATGAGATCGAGACACCTTTGGCATTGAACTTCTTTGGCAAAGAAACAGCAAGTGATGAATATGCCTAATATCTTTTTTTCTGCCTTCAAGGCGTGTTAACAGCTTTATAGATTGCCCTACCCCATCCACAGACTCTGAGGCAGCCATCCGGTAAATTTCAACAGCGAGATACAGACTACCCGCATACACAAGAGGCTAGGCAAGATGACTACAATCGAACGAGAGGACATGAACAACAAACATGTCAGATGAGAATTTAAATCATCCGATGATTTCTTTTTTTAAGTCAGGAAAGACTGAATGTGATGCAGACACCGTAATATCACCATCATAAACACTGCAACTTTTAACATAAACTAAAGTACGGCCCTTCGGAACGATTATTAGTTGTGGAATGTATTATTTTATCTCATTTTGATTATGGGTCACAATTTTAAAGAGGCACGACTAAGATATGTCGCTATTCAGTGTTGAGTTTCACCACACTTGACACGTCTCAGAACTGTATACTAGTGCGGGACAAAATTGTGCTCTACTAATCAAACTGCTTAACTGACACACTTTGACTAATCGATTACTCTTACTATGTTATAAACGTTGAAAAGTGTGGGACTTTGTCATAGATCAAGGAAAACTTGAGAACCGTATAAAACATTGAAACACTGAGACTGCGGTCTCTTCAACTCCATATTGTAATTATTTTCTTCACGCCTGAGTTACAGCGAACAAACATCTAACAGTTGACAATTGATTTATAGAGGTGGTTTGATTAATAATATGTATTCGGAGTTAAAGGTGTTATAGTCTACCTCTGTTTTAAAAGGCTAAAAACATGCCCAAACTTCAAAGCATAACATGAACATTGTATTTTTTATCATGCGCTATTGTCACTATAATATTGTTTTTCTACATTCTTTTCTACGTTTGAGTTTGAGAAACGCCGAAATAAAACCATTCAGGGCGGTGCACACAGCTAATTCAAGTAGTCTTAAAGACGGAGCCATGGCAGGTGTAAGCCAACAGAGAGATTAGACGCGGTAATGTTAAACGCCTATTACTGGTAATTAACGTCATGTTCGATCAATGAGCACGATGTAATAAGTTTGCTTTGCCAATATTGTCGATGTAAAAGTGTTTGCATATCAATTTGTAAATAGACAATATTCAATTTTATTACAATTGATATGGGCATTTGATTCCGGCAGCGGTTCATTCTGTCACTTCCGTTTATAAGTGAGTTGGATTATGTCTATTGATTTCCATGGGATTGATGAAGCTATTCACACGTGGGGTTATATGATATACTAGTATAGGTAAGTAACATGTTTCGGACATGCCAGAGTTAATGCTATTTCCCACACTGGAATTATGTTTCAATGCATGCAAAACATCTATATTGACCAATACTTGATTTAGTGTATCTTAAAATAGCTTAAGGGATATTAATCATGCAAGCCTGTGGCTAAGATATGTTGAATATTGACTCACCCACATGCGATACTAGAAACAACTGTTCATTAACACACGAACAACGTTCCTTCCGCAAGATGAATCCCTTTGGTCAAATGTTGGAATTGGCTTGTACGTCTGGGCAGGCAGGATCAATCACAGCGATACAGTTTTCACCGTGTCTGTATGAGAGCTCACAATTGTGTGTAGCGCACAAGGTCTCTGTCTCGCTTATATCAAAAGTTGTTTTTGCTTCGCCAGACTGAACTTTATCACAGCCCATGACTTAGAGGCGTGACGATTTTTTTCTAGCCATAAGAAAATGCAATATATCGTGACTGCCTCCCAGTGACTTGTGAATGAATGTTTTTATGCAACTAACGGAAAGATCCAAAAGGAAATATCCATGAGCGGAAGGAATTGAGTGCACAAACGGGTCACCCATTAGATACAGTCTAAATAAATACCAGAGGCGGATCCAGAACCCAAAAGTTACCGTTGCCAAGTCGCTATCGGGTATAAGGATATCTTTATTTGACTATAGCCAGTTCAATCATCAGCATCAACATGTTTCAGTTGGGGTATTAATCAGAGATTATGGGGTAAATCAGCCGACCAGTACAAAGTAACAACAATAAAATGTTGTACAATAAAGTTTACCATGTATGTTTGAGATAATTAGTGTTTAACATGTATGCATCTTTGTTTATGTTGAGATAATTGTACGGTGTTTGTCACAGTGCGGTTGCCACACGGCGATGTAAGTAAAACAGCTCTGTGTCACAACAGAGTGACCCACACCGGTCTGATGTTACTCCAGGCGGATTAATGTAATTGGCTGGAGTTATTCTCATCTCCTTCACTTGATTCCCTGAAGTAACCACCAATATTCTAACATACCTATTCGAAATTTAAATTACCGTTAGTTGGCCAGAAGCCCCCCGCACACTTCACCTGTTGTACATTTTTGTCAATAATTGAGTGTTAATAAAGTATTTCGAGGAATATCTTGGACTCGTGTTAATTTGCCTGTAGAACTTAAACACAAAACATGTGAGATGAGAATATAAATCATCTGATAAAAAATGTTCTAAAGACAATTATGAATGGTTCTTGATTTTGATTAACTATTTTATTGAATTGCAGGATGTGATGCAGACTATGCATGCACACCATTATACACATCGCAATCATCAGTTTTATACTCAAGTTAACGCCCTTTCGGGTAAAAATGTCTATAACCGACCATGTTTTTTACTAACTCTCCTTTGCATGGCCAATTTAAGGCATCGTTATCTAATTCAATAATGTAATAATGTACACGTGTAGTTAGGTTCTGATAGAAAAGTTATTTGACAAGTCCGTTGCGTGTTCAATCCACACAGTATACAAACGCATAAAGGGCAGTGCAACTAATTCATCAAGGATCCGATGGCCGAAGCTGTAACAATCATAAGCAAATAAAGAAAATACTAGAAAGTTCTCGGCAAATACTACGAATTAATAAACGGAATGGGGTATTTTGTATGGCTGGGCACTTCAGTAGAAAAGGATGCGACTTATTCATATGTGTCTATAATAGGCATCATGAATTAAGTTGATACAGGGGAAAAGTTAGAGAGAAAATCAAAATGGAATTATTCGATATCACGAAAAAATATTGTTTTTATATATGATACAAATTCCACCAAACCAACCACCCCCTACCCCCGGTACTACAGTCTTGTGAATCAATGGAAAACATTCACGCCAACCCCAAATAGTCTTGTGGAATAGAAAATAAAATGTTCATTAATAATATCTTCGCTTACCGCTCGCATAATTGTTCGTAACTATCAAATGTTCACAAATAACGCTGGACGTGAATATTTTTTAAGAATTTGATTATATATAGTGGCCATTCAAGGTAAGTGGAAAGAGTCAACGGTGCAATTCTAATGCAGAAAATAACCGCAGTCATGACATGACTGTGGGCTACGCCAACATGCCGCATAAAGGATGCTGGAGGGAAAACCCTTATACGAATCGTGCATCGATAAATGTGGAATTTTTCTTATCCAGGCACATATAAAATTATCTTCCTCTTTAGTGGTACATGTATAGAAGGCACCTGAGGGTACTCGGTGTAGGTTTAGTTCTTTCAAGCATTTTATTATGCGTCTGATTTATTAATGCAGAACAATAACGCAGAAGTACATCTGCCAAAAGTAAGGTTGGGCACATAATTTATGCGTTTGTTTTAGTATGAACTACCAGGATCAAAAATATCTCAATGTACGACTCACTCTATGATTTCATGATATATAAACGTTGGAAATGAACGATTTAAAATAAACACATATGCATTAGCCAGATAGATTAATATAGTGCAATCTCTATGGCCCAAAACATGTATGCTTCTTTGTTTATTTTGTTATAGTTTTCCGTGTTTGTCACAGCGTGGTTGCCGCACGGCGATATAAGAGACGCCGCTCACGGTCACACCTGAGTGACCTGCATTGGTCAGATGTCCTACCGAGTGGATTAATGTAATTGGCTGGAGATTATCTTATCTCTCTCATGTGATTCCTTAAAGTAACCACCAATATTATAACATACCTATTCGAAATTTAAATCACAGCTAGTTAGCCAGAAGCTTCAAACACTTCACATGTTGCACATTTTTGTCAATAATTGAGCGTTAGTAAAGTATTCCGAAGAATATCTTAGACTTGTGTTATTTTTCTTGAGTAGCTTCAACCCAAAACATGTGAGATGAGAATATAAATCATCTGACTATTTTTTTTTAAAGACAATTATGAATGGTTCATAAATTTGATATAACTATTAAATTTAAGTGCAGGATGTGATGCAGACTATGCCTTTACACCATTATACCCACCGCAATCATCAGTTTTACACTCAAGTTAACGCCCTTTCAAGTAGAAATGTCTATGACCGACCATGTTTTTTACTAACTGTGCTGTTACTGTAATTTTGCTGCAGACTATGCCTTTACACCATTATACCCACCGCAATCATCAGTTTTACTCTCAAGTTAACGCCCTTTCAAGTAGAAATGTCTATGACCGAACATGTTTTTTACTAACTGTGCTGTTACTGTAATTTCAGTTAGTTAGCCAGAAGCTTTAAACACTTCATACGTTGTACATGATAGTATATGGTTGCGCGTTAAAAAAGTATTCCGAAGAATATCTTGGCCTTGTGTTATTTTTCCTGAGTTACTTCAACACAAAACATGTGAGATGAGAATATAAATCATCTGATGAAAATTGTTTTAAAGACAATTATGAATGGTTCATAAATTTGATATAACTATTAAAAAGTGCAGGATGTGATGCAGACTATGCCTTTACACCATTATACCCACCGCAATCATCAGTTTTACTCTCAAGTTAACGCCCTTTCAAGTAGAAATGTCTATGACCGACCATGTTTTTCACTAACTCTGCTGTAACTGTATGATGATCATGAGAAACTCTTGATCTTTGACTTTTTTGCAAATTAATTATGCATAATCAGTGCCATCCTTTATTCTACCTGCGAGGCATGTCAACAACTTGATGAATTGCACAACCCCCTCCGCAGCTGGGGTCAGCCGTGCGGTAAATTTGAAAAGCAATGTGCTCCCTTTATATTCAAAAGGTTAGACGTCTAAGATAAATTCCGTCGACATTATGAAAGAACAAAACGTATGAGATGAGAATATCAAATCGTCTGATGAAAAACGTTTGAGACAGTATTATTAACGGTTTATGATTTTGAATGATTTGATTTGATTCAAAAGTTGGATGTGAGACAATCTACGTAATTACACCATAAAAAGCGCCGCAACCATGAACGTCTTAGCCATGTACGCCGCTTCAAGTATATTGCAGATACGCGACTGTATTTCAATACATGGCCCCTTGCGCGTGTCGTTATCTTAGATTTTGGCCTTAACTTCTAAACATGATCCTACACCAGCTGTGTCCATCTTGATTATTTTAGGTACATGGTTTTAAGTGAGCATCACTTAGATATGTCATTACTAAGTATTGAGATTCACCACACTCGGGATATTTTGTCAAAGCTATATACGAACGCGGAAATCCGTACTTTAACTCGACTAATCAGATTACCTGACTTATTAATTGCGGCTACTAAGTCAGGCTGATTACTGGCTTTGTGGTTAGTGCTTGGTTCAACAGCTAGAGTTATAGGAATCATGGGGTTAGCTAATAGAACGCGAAGGCATTGAGACTACTTTGCCTGCATCTGGCTGCGGAAATATCGTTTGTCAAGGAACAAACTGCTAACAGTTCAGAGTTGACACTTTATTTATTAACGTTGTTGGCACAGCGCCCTGTCTAGGCGTGTAGAATACAATGTGTGTCTTTGAAAATTGAAAAAAAAAACTCAGTCCCTAGACTGTAACGTAACACAGCATTCACTTTTGTTAAGATTGTACCATAATTTATAATTTACATTACTCGTTTTGTCATATCCGCCAGCCAAGCTAGGCTTGTGAATGAATTGACGGAATTCACGCCAACTCCAAATAGTTAATTGAAAATGATGTTCAAATTACTTACCTTTGTCTCCCACTCGCATAATTTTGCGTCATTTTCAAAGGCTGACATACAACGTAATTATTTAAAGCAGTCTATTATATATTCTAGGCATTCATGGTAGCTGAAAAGAGTCAACGGTGCAATTCTAATGCAGAAAAGCACACAAGTCATGACATGACTGTGGGCTACGCCAACATGCCCCACAAAGGATGCTGGAGGGAAAACCCTTATCCGAATCGTGCATCGATGAAAGTGGAATTTTTCTTATCCAGGCACATATAAAATGATCTTCCTCTTTAGTGATACATGTATAAAAGGCACATGATTTGTATTAACAATTCACAGTGACAGACATCACTTATGGCAGGTGCATGAAATGGCGGCATTTATATTCATTTGTTTCAAACTTGCATTCCTGTTTACGACACTGAAGTGTTGCCATGGAAATCCGTTCCAAAGATGGGAGATAAAACTAGAATCCGGTGGATATGAGGACATTCTGATAGCAATTAATGAACGAGTCGAGGAAACAGACAAAGACGCCATCTTCGACTCCATCAAGGTAAGCATTCACATTACTAGGTGTTTTAGTTATTTACTTACGTGGCTTTGAACACATTTATATAAGCTAGGCGTAGAGGTTTAGTATAATAAGCCACAAATAATCAACCGATTATCACATGCTGTATGTTTACTATGACGTCTACACAATGAGACTAAACAAATGCTGCCAAGTCAAATGTGTTAAGACATTACGATAGACTTTTAGTGAAATAGTCATATAAAGTCGGACTTAAACTCGGTGTAAAAATAAAGAGAAATATTAAAACCGTCAATACATCGTTTCATTTAAGCAGTGTAAATATAATAATTTTAGGAGTATTTCGCGGATCTTTCGAAATCGATGTTCCGCGCCACAAGAAACCAGCTGTATATCAGAAATATGACGATTCTGGTACCACAGGCATGGAGCGGAAGTTACTCTGCAGCTGGTAAAGAGGCCTTCCAGTACGCTAACATCCTGATAGACGAGGCCAACCCTGCCACTGGTAACACACCTTATGTCGCCAGGAGTTTGCCTGAGTGCGGAAAACCAGGAGATTACATGCATCTCACTCCGGAGTATCTCAAACAAGGATTCAGAGAAACATATGGAGAGCCCGGTAAGTATTGTATATCACTATACACTTACGTTGGTTATGTCGATTCAAAAGGCATATGCATACAAGGAATTTTTCAAAATTTGAAGTTTAATCAAATGACATACGGAAACGTTGAGCAAACGTTCCAAGAATGTTGGTTTTGGATTGGAAACCGCGCCAAATGTCATATGACGTGTCAATTCGGATTTTCCCGACCTGGATCCAACGTTCAATTTAACGTTTAACCAACATTTTATGCGGGTCCGCAGCTGCTTTGATCATGTGTTACCAATGATTTTCACATAAACTCATTAAAATAATTTTCATCTAATCCTAGGTGATCAAACCTGCTTGATTACGTGCGAATTTATGCATGTGTTGTACATTATTT
Organism: Armandia brevis; assembly: GCA_035585475.1. Lineage (NCBI taxonomy): Eukaryota > Metazoa > Annelida > Polychaeta > Opheliidae > Armandia > Armandia brevis. Next base: position 11,092 of record JAXGGS010048886.1, on the reverse strand, counting down.
CCCCTCTTTATTGGACTTTTATTACAATGCTATGCAAATGTGTTACCCTGTCGTGATTGGAAGCTATTATTCCCTTGACTTGATGTACACATGCTCCGATTGTGTGCTCATCCCTGTATCCTAATCAGTGGTTAAATGTTGAGGCCTACACGTGTGTATAAAATGTACCAACACCAGATACAATGTACGTTGAGCCTTCAACCAACCATATACAGTAACCTTCAACTTTAACATGTGGTAAGTCACCAAGGCGAACTTTTGTATGACTTGAATCGCGCTATCATTTAGATAGATATGTTTTATGCGTTGATGCAGGGTCGGTCACGTTTCGCTTACGCTTACGCCCTCTGCGTTCAACCACGGTAGCAGCGGAGCTAGAATAATACTGCTTGATTACTCATGATTCTGCCCACTTGAGAAACACCTTTAAAAGCGCATGTGAAGCGAGACTAGTAAACGACATCGTCGGATCGGTACGAATTCCTTTAGTGTGTGAGTTACAAAAGGATGCCCCCAATTTACATGTGAGCGATGCCGACCTTTTTCGACGATTGTGTAATTTATTCTGTCTTTGTAATATTACTGTTTTTTTGCCTAGTTTCTTCTTTTAAGTGACATGTTATTCTAGAGTTATGGGACTTAGAATATATAGATTGTCAAAAGAACATAAAATACACACTTGTGTCAATGTTGGACGCTTGTTTTTTCATAAAGAATTTCATAATTGATAAAGCGAAAAAAATATCAATTTAGCAATGTTATCTTTGTTGATAACTATGATTTATCATTGAGATACATTGAGATATATCTATTTACAGGAAATGTGTTGCTGCACGAGTGGGCACATTTACGCTGGGGTTTAGGAGACGAATATCCCCACCGAGACCGGGAAGAGAGAGCTTTCTACTACGGTGTTGCCGATCTTAACTCCTACTTCCCAACCACTGCAGTAAAATGCAATTCGGGCGTGGAAGGTAGAAGGGTGACGATTGACGAGAAGGGGAATCTACGACCGGAATGTGAGAATGATCTGAATACGTGGCTCCCGAATGATGCCTGTCATTTCATCCCGTTCGAGCGGCAAAGTGTCAACGCATCAATTATGTATGATCAGACCGTAGATAGTGTATGTTTATTAACAATTTATCTGCCTATACGTATACTAAATATTTCCATAAAGACCTATTAACACTTGATTATGCATCAACTTCAAATTTGACCGCTGACAAATGCTCGGTGCGTCCCGGCTACAAGTCCAGTTGTAACGATATTTCACCATCGCAAGGAAGAAATGTACATGTAGAAATTCATAGATAATAATGAATCTTGTATAGCGAGCTCCCAGCCAGATCAAACTTGTCTCCCAATCAATACAAATCCGAAAAATGGGTTCGATAATATATGTTTCCAAAAATTTGTCATTTTCCCTATTCGTTTGCAGCTGAGTGATTTTTGTGATGATGGAGAAGGGGCCAGTCAGCATAACGCAGATGCTCCAAATGGGCACAATATTCTCTGTGATGGTAAAAGCGCCTGGGCTGTATTCAAAGATCATCCTGACTTCAAAGGTATATTGATAATCAATACATACATTTGGCTTTAATGTCTACAAAACAACTGGTACGATATGCCGTATGCAACTGAAGCGTTACTTTCATATATATATATATATATATATATATATATTACACCCGTCATCGATACAGATTAGGTGATTATTCATTAGGCATTAGAAGTTCAAATGAAGTAATAATTCATAATGCACCCGTTACTAGTACGGGAAAAGTAGATATTTTAACTTTGATTATTACCATTACCGAAAAAATATACTATATTTATAATACACTGATTGTCGATGCATATCGAAGGTCCCGATATTACGCCCAGAAATTTCCTGTTACCCTGTTCATCGGTACCTATTTTAGATGCTAATCCGAGGCAGCTATCGTCACAGCAACTAGTTCCCGAATACAGATTTGTGCAGAGAAAGGTTACGGACAGGGTCGTACTGGTACTCGATGACTCTGGGAGTATGGGTGTACGTAACATGCTGACATTCCTAACTAGTATTACGGAATATTTTAATCAATTAGAAAGCATCATAGTTGACAATAGTTGATGAATTAACACATTCATTTTGTATATGTCATTTTTAGATAATCATGACCATATTTGTTTTACATTCATGGCCGTCTGGTGCTTAAATTTGCTACGACTGATATGACTTAACTTTGTTAGAAACAGAAATGGAGGACGGTGTCTTTTTTCGCCATTAGAGATTTTATTATGACATGAATCATCTTAATCATTATTTTGACAGACTGTGGATCCTGGCGCGGGAGCTAGTCGAGTGGCACGTCTCGTAAGTGACGCAAGCCAGTATATTAATAATGTCATAAGCGATGGTACGTCGGTTGGCATCATCAAATTTACAACTGTAGCGACAGTCATTCAACCGCTAACTTTAATCAACGATGCAAGAGGTGAAATTTCACGAAGTCTGAAGATGTCGGCAAACGGGGGCACGTGTATCGGCTGTGGGATATTAGAAGCAATAAAGGTAAACATGAAACAATGTGAAAGGGTGCTGAGACAAATTAAAGCAGAAGATGAACATGTTAGGAAAATATGTCGACTTATAAATAACGATTACACACCAATGTATATGTTGAAGTTTAAACTTTTAGATGTTGGAGACAAAGGGATCAGCCAGTGGGGGTAATATCGTTTTAATCAGCGATGGCAAGGATGGTAAAGCAACTACATTCCAAGAGGCTCAAGTAGCACTGGAAACTAAAGCAGTTGTTCTAGACGCTATCCTCTATACTTCAAGTGCTGATTCCAAACTAATATCCCTAGCTCGAAAGTCATCAGGAAATGTTTATTTCGAAGACGGAGGCTCAACTGATTTATTGCAAGCCTTAATTGAAGCGGAGGATTCTCGAAACGACAAAAGCTCTATAGTAGCGCAGCAGGTGATAACTAAAAAACAATTAACCGCTTGTGTTTATGATATGTTTATGATATGTATGTTTTCATATATATAACTTATTGATAATCTTATTCAGATTTTTCTTGATAACTTGATGATCAATTCGAAAGTGACGATCAGCGTGAACTTTACAATTGACAACTTTGTGGGCAACTCGACAATGATGGCCTTCACCTTACCAGCAGGTATCTCGAATGATGCGTTGCAGTTCTCCCTACATTCACCAGACGGCAGCATCATATCAGATGTTAGTTATAATGCATTAGCTAGGACGGTTTCCATGACAGTACCTGGAAAAGCGAAGGTTTTTATATTCAATTATTGATTCATAACATTGCCAGTTTATTAAGTATCAAAATACGATCGATAGAGGGTTAAAATAGTCAGAAAACAAGACATTTTATTAATATAAATTGTTATGTTTTAAGAGTGGGATATGGACATTGACAATTGAAAACAATTTGCCAACTAGTATAACCGGGCAACTAGTGATTCTCAGCAAACCTTCAAATATAACTGACAGTACAATAACTGCCAAGGCTTTCTTATCAGGAGATACTGTAGCGTATAACGGTAAATACTGCAAGGTGGATATTCCAGTCTTATAATGACATCATTGCACACTTTGTACCTAAATGTACTAATAGAATATTGACTGGTTCCAACAGATGAATCATCACTGCTCCTGAAAATAGTTGCAGAGGTGAAAAAAGGATACAGCCCAGTTTTGGGGGCTACGGTTGCGGCGAGATTAACTGCTTCCGGAAGTGGGTTTGTGAAAAAATTGTTTCTGTATGACAATGGGCTAGGTAAATAAGAAAAAAAATTCAACTCAACTTTTACATAAACGCTATGCGCATATCAGTATACATGCAAAATCCCACTATCCGTGCAAATTATTATGTTCTTAGGAGCTGATGGTTTTAAAATGGACGGTTACTATACTGGCATGTTTGTAAGTTATTCAGCAAACGGAAAATATTCAGTGAAGGTTGATGTCTCAGACGCAAATGGAGATGCCAATGTTGTTGTGGGGGCCTCACAAGGAGTCTATGTACATCCAGACAAACAGGATTGTTAGCCGGTTTCTTTTTCTTCATCAATAAATGGACAATACCTGTTTCGCCGAGTTTTGTGAATAGGTATGCTTATTAAATGCTTCCAGTTATCCATCAAAGACATGAAGAGAAGTTAGGCGCCTTTGACCGTACAACAAGCGGCGGTTTCTTCACCGTGCAGAACTATAACGGCCGAGACAAGTTTCCCCCTGCACAAATCAAAGATCTCTCTCTGGAACGCATCAACCATAGAGAGAGCACAATACAGCTAGACTGGACAGCCATGGGGGAGGACTTTGACCAGCATGGACCAGGTCAGAATTATTTTTTTCCTTCAAAAGATGCATTGTTTGATTGTATTAAACGTTAATAATGTCAGGGACATCGCGACTTATCAATGCAATTTGACACTCCTGTTTCAGCTATGGTATTACACATTTTAGGTAGAGCTAAATGAAAGATTTATCATTACTTTCTATTCACAGCAACCGGCTACATGTTGAGAAGCTGTGAGTCCAGCAGGTTACTGAGGACGAACTTTGAGAGCTGTACTGAAATATCGGACGTGGATTTGATAGCAGGAAACCTGTCTGTACCCCTTGAGCCATACGCCCGCCAATCTGTCACCATACTACTTCCTGACAGCATGAGAAATGACACATACTTCTTTGCTTTGAAAGTAGTAGATGATGACGAACAGTGGTCCCCTTTGTCAAACATAGTTTCTGCACATTTGGGAAAACCAACTGCCGTCCCCGGGCTATCGGAAATAACAATAATACTGTTGGGAGGCGCTGGAGTAGGGATCTTCATAGTCATCATCATTTGTCTATGTGTGGTCTGTTGCTGTCTGCTCACTAGGCGAAAGTCCAAACGATCAAAGGTTCGTGATGCAGAATCAAAAATTGGGGCAAACTATAACAATGGTTTCTCTAAGGATGGCGATTAAAGCTTCACCGTCGAGGCAGATAATGAACATTTTTAACAATTGTTATAATTATTATAGATCAGAGTTTACTATTTTGTAAAATGTCCTACTTCCGAACAAAGTGAATGATACATGAGGGCTGTATATAACAATTTATAATTCATAAACGATGTAGATAATCACATAAAACACATTGATGGCGTACGTTTAATTAAAAAAAAGAATCAATTGATAGTTGATAATAATGTATCCAACATCTGATATATTGTATATGATTTGATCCTACTAATAATAGTAAATATGCATATATAGATTTAAAAGACATAGAACGGTTTACAGAATAAGATGTATAGATACAATAAACGTCAGGATGACAATTTTATGTTACCCTTATACTTAATACAAATTCACTTATATGGGCATAAAAGTGTTAGATGTGTAAAGTATTCAATATTGTTTCTTATCTGGCTTTCATTGACAAATTTGGTAATAAGCTGCTGTAGTTTTTTAATGCCCAATAAACTTAATAAAATGGCTATCAGGTTATGTTTTACTGATTTTGAAAAGAGACATGACCCTTTGTGACAATCAATAATATATGTTTAACATAAGTGTATATAATGATGTCATTTAGTAAACGAGGATGTTAACAGTATCGATAATCACATATTGGTATTCATTGCGAAACGGGCATTCGTACCTCTATACCATGAGCTGAACGTACAGTGCTACAGCAAAGTATAATTCGAGAATGATACCAGTACTTGGTTGTATAAAGCTATACAGTGTGTACACTCATGTGAGGAGTGATTAAGGGGCTGTCACCTTGAACATTTACCATGTCCATCAGACTCCAGACAGGGAGCAAGTGACCGATTTACCGAGCAGGATTTTGGCGGGTCATTGAGACGGGGTGTCTGGCAATGAGTTATACACCGTGCTATATCTATGATAGAGAAGAGAGAGGTGTGAGCGGCGTCAAACTCGACAAATCTCACCAATATAAAATCAGCATCAAAATCAACACCCAACTTCATCTATTCATCAGCACGCGGACTTGATGTTGTCAATTAACAAACCAAAACGTGATGACATCCATGACTGCGATTACATAACATTTATTGTGTGCATTTACTTTGATTTTTCATACAAATTTCTGGTTCAATGTCAGTTCTTTTTTAATAGTAAGGCGCCCCATTATTCCTATGTAAAGTGTTATCGTCTGCTTTTTGTTAAACTAATCTAACGATAGTCGTGGCACGGATACATGCAATTAATACCTTGCTTCTCAGGCTGTTTTTTCCGCTGAGAAGCGGAGAGGAGAAAATGTCGTGACGACGCTTTTAACAATACTACATGTACTGTATGCTGTCGACCTAATCGGGTGAAGCGTTGTTGTATAATTTTAAAATGTTAACGGGAAGTCATCCTTTTTCATGAGTAATGTTACCAAATCAACCCACCAAACTTCCGACCTCATTCATACACCCCTAGCTGTCCATATAAGGTATCGAGATATCGATGTAGATACTGCATAGGCAAATTCAAAAATGTACCCATCGCCCATGCTACTGCGCTTTATTCATGCTTCAGTTAACACATGTCATACATCGGTCGGTAACACAGCAAAAAACAGCTGCCCTCACGGCTGACTGCGTAAGTGGGTTATGTCATCATACGTACACATGTAATTTCACAACTGTGCCATGCCAGTGTGGGGAATGTTTACTTTACAGGTGCATTGCCGTGTCATCCACTGGTATTATTCAAAGTATGCAGTAGTAGCCTGAGGAATAGACACGGTAAATACAGAGAGAAACATGATGTAACAGATATATACATTGCATTATACCTCAACTAACTATCTTTGTTTGATAAGTTGTGATTTCGTGCTTCAGATCCTAGATGCAGCAACAACCATCTGTACACGGGGAGCAGAGCCCTCAGTCTGTGTTCGGTAATGATCATCGCGGGTCTCTCGAACAACCTACCGGATACCAGGGTCAGCATCCCTCGCCACAGCACACTAACCGGTGCCCTGACCATCCATTCAGACTGCCGCCAGGTACCCATGTACCGGACCAGTCGCAAGAATCTTCTCAAACCGACGCGGCCGTAAATATGCAGGAGGCCCGCTGTGCTTATTCCGTGAAAACATCCGTCAAGCTGAGTATTTGCAGCATTTTCAGCGGTATTGTTATCCTTTGTGTTCAGATATCAATTGTCATTTTCGGGTTCGACATTTATCCGTTCTTACCCTTTGCTGTAGTCGGGATATGGTTTTCTTTGTTTGTAAGTATATATCCAATTTTCAATAGCTGAAAACTGGTCATGACACAAATTTTTCATCTTTATATACATGTAATTTTATACTAATTCTTGAGTTGTTTGATAGTTTATTGTTGCCGGGAGCTTCGGGCTTGGAGCTGTTTGTTCAAAGACAAAGCAAATGGTAATACAGCTTTTCTTTGTGATGTAAATCAATATTCATCCACCTTTGATTGAATGATGGCCAGCATGCAGAACTTGACATTATTTTACCATTCTGTTCTGAAGTTGATGACAAGTATGATCCTTGCCATCATATCAGCCACTGGCGGTGGGATCGTCTTTGCAGCTCTAAATCTGGCTGGATATGTGGAATCACGTGATGTTTGGGAGGTTGATCCGGTAAAGAAGTTTGTGTCCAACTCAAAGGACAATAGTATATCACTAATTCAAAAGTAGTGAAGTAGAGTCTTACATTCATCGTACAATTTATTTACTGATGGGCTGTTGATTATATACTTTTTACGTTAATTGCAGACGTTTTCGTCCTTTCTTTATCTATTCCCACTTGTGCTGGTCGTGTTGCTGATCTTGTGTAACTGTTGGTCAGCTATAATCACATACAATTATATCTATCGTGGAAGATTAGTAGTACAAACGGTACGTACTAACACTAATAGTTTATTTAGATAAAACATGGGGAAGGCTGAACAAAACAATATTTAATCTGTCTACGTTTGATATATTATGTGCTTTTGATCCATATATCACCTCTTCACAAACACTAGGTTTACATTGTGGCGGTAGCATCAGATGAGTTGGCGTCATCGCCCCCGCCCTATACGGCATCATCCCCGACTATTATAGCTACATCACTGACGGATCAAAGTCCAGCATTAGATAATGTAGCCTCTAACACATCCGACTTAAGTGCACAACACGCACATTCAACGGAGGAGATTTCACAGCTCTAGATAGCCAATGATTAAAACCAAATATCCAAAATGATCTTACACGTAAATTTCCAAGTATTATGGAGGGTAATCTATACTATACACACCAGTTCTATTATTAAACTTAGTCGTCATTAGAAATGAGAAATATACTTTATATGTTCGTTGTTATTAAATAAAATAAACTATCTAACTTTTAATAAAAAGTTAGATATCCACAGGATGGCCAAAAATCAACACCCAAGTGTATCGCCTTATATTTTAATAGATACAGCATATGTTTGGGCAAGGAAATCCTGCATCGATCATGTAAATGACTTGTTGTCATCAAATAAATCAGTCTGGAACAGATGAATATGCCTGACATATAAGACGTTATAATTGTATTATCTAAATTGCTGTGATTGAATTACAAATGATAAGTACATGAATCAGACTAATTGCATGTTCTCACCAGTAACCTTATAGTAGAAGAAATATATGATATGCAATTGATTAGTAAATTTATCAATAGGTTGATTAAGCCTAGATAGATCACATTTATAATTATACATATCAGCTAAGATACACACCTTATTAAAACTGAAATTCAAACAGAATTATTTGGCAGGTGTTCAGTCTATTTGTTGATTTCCTCATAAACAGCTGATTCATTCACTTTCAGCTTAGAGTAGGTGGTGTCTTTTGACAAATCTCGTTCTAATTTAGACCGTCAACAACTGGTGGGGTGGAAGTAGTTATTTGCCGGTGCCCAGCATCATTATTCCATAGATTACATACGTGAATAAGCACTGACTTACCTTATGTAGCATACGACCACACCTATTATCAGCACAATAACAATAAGAACAAATCATCCCACAGCTATTCCAATAATTGAAGTCAGAGACAGACCTGAAAAATGAACCAGATTCAATTAATTTAGTATAGACTCTATCCGCCGCTGACATACATTACACATAATAAAACCAAATCATGAATCATAACATGATGTTCTACCTTGAGTAATTTCCTCCTGACGGGCATGATAGTAATGACTCTCCGTACCTTTTCCCAGCTTCCGCCGCCGTCTGGAGGAAATGGTAAATTTGACAAGTGTCTCCTTTCTCATGGTTAAGAATGATACACTGAAAGTCACCACGTGAGAATAGGCCAGCCGGGGCCAAGAACGGGAGTCTCAACAAAGGTGTTGTGTCATTATCGGGGTCACGGAGGCCATAACATAACGAATGTGCTTTGTTTACGATGTCTTTTGTGCTCGAGGGCTGAAAATACAAACTACGGAAGGGTTGCACATCATTATCATTCAGTTCCTGGGTTTTCTATCTAGCCCAGAGATATTGTGTTGGAAGGTGGTACAGATTTTTCAGACGGTAGTTGATACGATAAACAATTTCCTATCCTGATAGTAAGACATTCACATTCCGGCGGCAAACTGGGTAAGTCGACCAAGCAAAGTTTTAATTCCGATTCCAAGTTCACGAAGCAAAAAAATTGAGTTTAGATACAATTTTTGTGTTTAAAATTGTTGCCGCACTACAAAAATGTTCTGTATCACTTGATTCTAATTGAGTCAGCAAGTTCTGTATTTTTTTTTAGCACACTAGGTCTGAGTAACACTGCGCTCATCCAGTTCAACATTGTTCCCAAGTTGAGCATCTTTTACTATCATGTTTAAAACAAAAGCAGCAGTGCATGTTCTCTTCTGCTCTACAATATAATTGTTTCTGTTGATGGTCACTACTTTGGTGGAATCCATTTTCAAACCAACCAATCCAACCAGCTGCATTCATATATTCCGATTCAATTAATTACTTTGTTGCCGACTTGCAGCTTTGGACTATGGCTTGCTATATTGCTGATGAGAAGTAGTTGAACTCTGTTCTCTATTGATAAGACTAATGTGTGTGGTATAGATAGCGTAGGTTCAAAGTTTTGCCCCAAAGCTCTATATAAACCCCATGCCTGTCATGCCTGTGTAGAATCTTGGGCACAAAGACAACATACAACAAGCTACGAAGTATTTCAACTGGAACTTTCCACATCTATTAAGTACTACGGTACACAATACAACTTGGTATTGGGTTAAAACGAGTGCCGTACGTGGGGAAGCGCGCCATCTTATACCGGGCTGTGCCCACGCAAGTTGCGCCGCTCACCAAGATTCCTAATGGAGATCTCGGTTGGACAATTGGGTCACGGTCAACAGGTATTTTCATGGAAGTTGCACCTCGTCAACAGATTATTCCAAGGACGCTGTGGTTGTTCTGTTCATCTGGCATGTATCCCGGCCGTAATACGCACTCACCTATTTCAGCGTGCCAACTCGGTTGACGGCTGCCAATCACTAAGATGAGCCACTGACTAGTACTCAGATGAGTGTAGGTCATCAGTCACGTTTATTACACCTGTTTACAGTATAGTATGGGACGTTGTCTGATCTACCCCATTCCCACTGATTATTTGTTAAGTGAACTATGCCAGTGGTGCGGTTAAAATCGGCGCCGAGCCGATGTTCTCTACTCCCACTGAGGTGGAGAATATGAGCTACCCCCTATAGGAAGGCAATATTCTCCAGGATACCGGAGCCCAAATTCTCCAGCGCCGATATTCTCTAGTAGTGGTAAATGTCAAATCCTCATGCCTTCACCTCCAAGCTGCGGAGGGGTGGAAATATGGACTACCCTATGGTAGCACGAATTCTCCAAGTGTTTACCATAGGGTAGCGCATATTCTCCACCTAACTATCATGCAAATGTACACTTGGAGAATTTAAGCTCGGAAAGGAGTCAAAATTCTCCAGAAAGTCTTTGTTAAAAAGCGAGGGGCTTACTTTTTCTCCACCTAGGGGAGTGGAGAATATGAACTCTGGTAGCTCGTTTTCTACAGCACA
>JAXGGS010048885.1:40646-60617 GCA_035585475.1 Armandia brevis | reverse complement strand
ATTGCACCTTGCATTTAAAGAGATTGAGTAATTGGGCTGGAAAACGAGTTGCAGGAACAATTGTTATGCTGCCAGTGTTTACAAAACTTGATATAACCTAATGTTTGGAACACTTTGAGAGGTTTTCGAAGTTTTGTGTCAATGTAGGACATCCAACATCGTTATAATAACCATTTGCGGTTGTTTATCACTAGGTCAGCTATAAAAGAAGTACACTCAATACATTAGAAAATCACTCAAATGAAAACTAATACAACGTATACCCTTGTTTCCATGCATGAAAATGCGAGTTACCATGCAAACCCACACTTGCTGCAATCAAGTTGAGAGTGATCCCTGATGCTGTACCTGAAATGGATGAATTAAAGCGCAGATGAGTAGTCCCTGGTGGGTATTACCATGACATCCAACTTGTCAGTAATCACCATAGTTTTCGTAATAGCATGGCCTTCAAGATTTTCCAAATAGGTGTGAACGTCACCGGACAATGTATCATCTTACTAAAACATGGTCACATTTTTACCATGTAATATCAGTGAAGTGAAATAACAGCAGCAGTTGATATGGGGCCGTGACCGCCACCCGAAATGTACATTTTGTATATCAAAACGAAAACCTTTTTGCCATGTTCTGATGTCTGATCATTTGTTCCTGTCTATTTTCTCTAAAATTCAAAATATGATGGCATTGCTTTGCTTTTGCGAAATGCAGAAAGTCGAGTTAAAATAACCATCATTTGGTGAAACTCCCGAGAGCAACTCCTTCCAAACACAGCACAAGCCGTCGTCAGCAGGCGAATTGCGATAATTTTCAGTTCTAATGACACAGACTGGAGACTCGATGAGAGATTTTTGAGTATTGCGCCGGCATTAATCAGAAGAAGCTGCGCCACGTCTTATCACGCGTTACCAGGATCATCGACCCCTCTCCGTCTGCTTCTTCGTCCTCTCCTGGCGGGACTATCTTCATCAACCTGTTTTATAGCGTATCCCCAGCAAGGTCACCTGGAATAACGACTCTTCATTCTTTATTAAAGATTGATCCACCCCTACTAAAAAAACAAGGCATATAAATAAATGTTCTGCTGTGCGCGGTAATATTCTGGGTGCTGTACTTCCGGTTTTGGATGAGCGAGCTTGTGATGGAGGGGCGGTCTGTTGTTAACAATGTAGCTATATCTGAGGATTTTAAAGGACAGCATGCACTCCCACCAAAATGGTATATATACAATCTTCTCCTTTTAAAGGCAATTGAAAGTGAGTTATTCTCTGCGTTTTTCTGTTCAACAGAGAGATCCAGTGGTTGTTAGTTGGGCATCTAAGATCCGTTGCTGAAATCCGCTGTTGGGGGGACTGTGCGTCTAAATTAATGTGAAATGTAGCTTAGTGGTATGTCTATGTTATGGCTGGCTGGTTTGGGTTGGACCTACACAAGGGTCAATAGAGTTCTCGACTTGTTTATGCTTTCATGTATGTGAAAATTCCCATTTCACCCTCAAAGCATGGATTCATCAGGCAAACCGGTTAAACTCAGACATTTATTTTGCTCGGTGATGGCTCAAGTTTTTTCTGACTAGGACATGTACCTTTAGGTCCCTAAGCCCATGAATCCACAAGTCCCACTCGCTCTGATTTCGCCAATCCAAGTGCGATGGACTTTACTTGGTCTACACGACATATAATTCGCTTCATTAGCCGGGCTAAGTCATTCTGATACACGCTCAATTGTATACAAGTCCCCTCAATTGGCGCTCCCCACGAGAGGAGGACACCAAATGTGGCAACCGCCTCGGGAACAATATGCCCAATGTCCATCAAGCAGGAGAGGGTCAACCAAGTTCACAATCAGCCGAGAGCAAAGCGAGGTCCGGGCTGGGATAATGAAGCAACTTGCGCGCATTAAAGCCCCTATCTGAGAGAGAAATGTGAGCAAATGGGAAGCTGGTATAGACAGGCAGGCTGTAATGATAATACACTGCCGGGATTAGCGCTTGGCTTGTTGAAGTTTATGATGTTACTAATCTGGTAGGGCTTTGGACGGAAGTACCATCGCATACGAGTAAGTTCTAGTTACGAGACACCGCCCGACTTTCCATCACCTATATCTGGATTTGGAGCCACCGTTTGTGATAATATTTCATAATGCTTTATGCTGGCATCTGCTCAGTAGCCACCATGACAAAATCTCCCGTGGCACCCGCCTGAAGCATGAGACGATTCAGGTTGATGGGATAATCCTGTGGATTTAGCCCTATGATTTCTGCCCGCTCTGCCCGCCTGCCATTCCATTATGGATCCTGCCTCTGCAATGTACCGGTGATGTACCGCCGCCCGGCCATGCTTTGTCACGTGCTGCAATATTTTGTCGGTGCTGCTGTGGCCCTTTCCTCTCTCTGGGGCCTTTACCTTCATGACATTTCATATCAGCCCATACAATACAATTCGGGTGGGAGACGGAGGGGCATGTTATGTCATAAGCCGGTGGGTTGGAGCATTACGACACCGCCCTTGAGTAACACTAGTCAGATGATCATCACGCCGTCTACCACCCGGGGTATTCTTTTAAAAACAACACTTTCTCATCTCCAATAACCATTATCAGGGAGGGGCCGGGATCCTGGGAGGTGTAGTTTGTTTTATAGACGTGCTCTAGCAGTTATAGATTGCCGAGGCAGGATGGGCTGGCTTACGCATAGGCCTTGGACCTGAACCGTCTCCTTGTGGGACACATTTTGATAGAGGGTATTCTTGCTGGAAGTTCTGCTTTGTTGTGCATTGTCTCTGCTCGAAAGGTTGACGTAAAATAGAGCGTTCATATTAAACTCGTGAAATGTTGAATGGGTCATAAACACTGAAATTATGTATTATGCAACATTATTACCCTGCTATTGTTTGACAATGACGATTTTATCATTGTTTATGGACTAGGGGTTGTTTTGCAGTGACAACCTCGCCGCATCTTTGCAAACAAAAACCACTGACAATATAAGGTTTAGCATTGAGAGGTCTAACACCAGATAACCTATCTGCTTTCTACGATCGATGCCCCTCAAAACGTTTACCAGGAACACAAACATAGTCAATGTAATCATTTGTCCTACATTTACCTTGTGACATCAGCTGAGAATTTCCAATTGACTTTGATTAGATTATGTCAAACCTTTGACCTTAGTGGCCTATCTGAGATTCCGGATCACGACTGGGTCCCGCAGCAGTATGGATCTGCCCCTCTCTGTTTGATGTGACGCATATTACTGATAGTTTGGGCTTTGCCGGGTAGCAGACTGCCCTTTTAAGCCGGCGAGGGCCACAAACTTAGAGAATCTGTGATTACACATTTATTTATAGATGCTGCCGCTGCCAGCCCGGGCTGCTCAATTGTTCTATGTACGCCCTCTCGTGTCGGCATCCTTTTTATATTCCCTTCCGGATGTTAACTCTTGGGAAACTTCAGCTGGCCGGGGACAAACATAATCTTTTTTTAGTTTTATTTCTGCTTGATTGTCACCATAAAGCGTTTTTATTCCGAATCTCTATCCCTTTGATCGCTCTCTGGTGCAAGACACGGAAGCAACTCCAGTCGCCTGTCTACGCTTATCTCGACGGGGACAAATACTTCATCGATACAATAAATCCTGGAGTATCCTGTGATATGCCACCGTCAAAGAAAAACCTTCTCTCCATCGCTGCCTACCCTGCCCCAGACGCGCTATAAGAAATGATTATTGATAATACGCTCAGCGCTGGAAATGGCGTTTCAAAGGCATCCTCCCAACCAATGACCCGCCGTGGCCGGGAGAATCCCCTTACCAAGACATCAATATAGGCCCAGTTCCACCATCGCCAACCATTGAAATTCGATTCTAAGCGCACTTTCCTCTATTTCATACCCCATCAGGGCGTGTTATGCGTCAGTAATTACTCGCTAAGAGTTCCAATTAATTAGCTGAGATTGGGGTTATAGACCCCCTAGATTCGACAGCGGGTAATAATAAGGAGTTTTTATCGTCGTATTTTCTTTGCTTTTATTTTGGAGGGATCGCATATTCTAGAGGCGTTTCCAACTCAACCACATTGTTCCCGGCAACAATGGGGGCGACCTGGGCGTCGTTCTCACAGCTGTTCTCTGGTGTCATGTGTAGGGTTACTATGTTAGAACGGCGCTGGTCATTAAGATCACAGCATGGTAAGTAAAGCTCTCGTCGTGAATCAAACGCAGGAAATGGTGCAATCAATCGTATGGCACACGCACGTGAAATGCTTTCAACAACATGTCTGGTGAACACATTTGTCGAGGAAATTGGCCATTTGTTAATGTAGGTCGTGTGATCGATGGTCATATCTCGATAATCAACATAAAGGAAAGAACGAATGATTTGGTATGAGCAAATGGCAGATATCAAAAGGAGGTAAAGCAGGTAAGAAGATACGAACAGTTTGCCAAAATACCGAAAATAACAAATGTACTCATCGGATGCAAATAAATATCAGCGAGGAAATTATGGATTTTTAAAGTAGGTCAATGATCTCTATAGAAGTTCGATCTCACTATTTACGACAATTACCAGTCAATACAATTATGTCAAAATGTCTGAGAAAGAACAGGAAACGCTGTCAAAATTAAAGTTCAACAGCCTTCCACAAGTGCGCCTTAATCGAAATTTAAGTTGCAGAGTGATTGATTGCTCAATTTATGACTCAAGGTAGCCTCGAACACGTTCCATACTTTAGAAGGCTGTCGCTTCACTTGCAACTTGTGGCAAGTTGAAGTCTTTTACGTAAATGATAGACGGCAGGCGGTCATGTCATTGAATGTTTTCATCGAGAATCTGTTAGCATCTTGTTGGTCGGGCAGGCAAGAGGATGTAGCGTGTAAAATTGATGAATGATACTTCAGTTGGCCTCAAGCTGTATCTACGAGAGAAAAACCGAGATGCAGACCTGCGCGCTACAAGCGCATCATACTAAATCTACTCTATACAAGAGAAAATGCACCATGCATCATTACTGCCGTCTTGACGCACTCATTTCCAGTGGATTTATAGATTTATTACCGAGGTTTCCTCCTTGGCATTTATCATTCTTTCTATGCTAGGACTGGTAATCGACAATTAACAATCCCCTTACTCAGGCGGCTGTGCGTACTTAGCCTGACCTTTGGCGCGCTCGTAACCACGTTGTTATCCAGTTTGATATCCTCGATTATCCCCCGACAAATTTACGAGCTAACTTCTGCGGCGTTTCCAATCGGGAGTAACATCTTTATAGGCTTCTACATGACTTTTCATTACCTGGCGGAGGGACTGGGGGAATCTAGATTAGAGGACTGATGGTGTCTCACTCGTCTGTTGTCCACTTCGACCACCCTCTTCATCATTACTGCCTGACACAACAGATTGGAACCCGCGTAAAATTGCACCAACTTGTAATTGTCGTCGCGTTCCTTCAAGCCGCATGTATTTTTAGGAGATAATAACATAAATTCTGACCAAAAAGGAATTAGTTAGGTCGTTAAAGATGTTGGAAAAGTGAAAAGGGGCGTAAAGCATGTCGCTTGGAAATAAAATGACGGCTTCCCGCGGTTTCTACGGCTTTCTTCGCCCATTTTACCACCGATACATTTATTGCGCTGTCACAAACCCGTGGTATAAATCAAATGCTACAGCCCATACAAGCTGCAGAAAGGAAACTGAGAAGGCGGAAGAGATCATTACTATTCAAATAACGGATGCTGTCTCTCAGACCTGATCTGGCTCTCTATCTCCATCCTTTGTACAACTGGTGTTTATTCGCGCCAGCAGTAGACGCTTTCAAATGGTAAATCGCACAAAAAGCGAGTTTAGATCTTTTCAGACGATTAAATAGGTTTTTATAGAGGAAACATGCTTTCATCCCTGTGCCAAGCCATGAACTCGACTGATGGACCTTGTATGAATTACTGCTCGACTATTTCCGCGTGGTGGCTGCTCGCCAAGCCTGGTTGCGGATTCTCGAGCTGCCTGGGCTATTGGCCTTACAGCGCTCACACTGCTAAGTTGTGATAATTGCCAATTGAGACCCATTGCTATGTCTGACCTACTAAGCCTCTTAGCCTGTAAGCCGATGAGTATTGCATTTGGACGCGGGTTTAAATTCTCGGCTCAGGACGCGTCGGCGGAGTCACCTAAGGAGCTAGGCTGACCTGAGGTGGACTTATCGCAGGCGATTCCAAGTCCCTGAGATGCACAAACAAGATGGTGAATAGGTAAATAAGCTTACGTCCCTTTGACGTGTCAAGAGCAGTTGGCCCCTTCTTGGGTACAATTGATTATACGGCGCTTTTTCTCAGGTATCTTGAAAATCGGAGCGTTAATAAAGAGGAAGATGATTGGTATTTGAGATTTTATAGGTGCAGGTAAACTGGATTGATTGCGTTTAAATCATTTCATACAGGATCAGGTGTGATATAAAAAGTCGTATCGGATTTGGACCGGGTTGGGGTTTCTTTGACGGGATTTGCTAGCTTGTTTGCACGTCTGCTGCAATTCATCCGCCACCCGCCACTTTTAACGTGTTCGTTTTGTGAGATTAATTAAATCCAGCTCCTTACTAGATGAGCCATTAGTAGATTGCATCAAACAGCTGTCTGTTTTAAAGGCCTCTCCCGCCCAGTCTTTAGATCCCTCACGGATATCGACTCCAGTATGCAAATGCTCTTTGCCGTTTGCAAACATATCATCTATAATGAAGCATTTTAATGCTCGTTTTTCGTCCGGTCGTCCGCCTTTTTTAGACTGAACTCATTTTGGTACTCAGTAAATATTAAACGCTGAGTCTGTAAAATATGACTACACTCACCGGGGTTTTGTTGAGTACTCAATGCAATCTTGGAGCTTTTGTTTTTTTAATGTGACAAATGTTTCAACAGACAAAGGTGTAGGTACGTTAAACAAAAGCCTATGAATGATTGATCAGTTCTAAAAACGACAAATATTTATACAATATCTTACTATTGCGCAGTTTTGAATTCACAACGCGCTCTCCTGTCTCAAATTGGTTGGAGCACCGGTTGACATTTCTCATGATGGGCCAGGCGACTCATTTGACCGTTTAATGCCCCATAGTTATAATGTTATTTACTCAAATCACGCATAACTGATGAGGAAGTTTGATTATAAAGATAATATATTTTAGTAACGCTATGAAGAAATGTCAGGAAGAGATCTCTCGGTATGCACTCTATCATAGTCGATGATCCTAAACTATTTGTAATGTAATAATTGCAGCTTCAAATAGGGCACACAACTCGAGGTCACAGATGCGACGACGTATTGTTCAATACCAGTAATTATACATTAGTCTGTGTTTATACTGTGCATAAATAATTATTTCCCTCAATCGTTGGTCATGGATTTTTTTCAAGACGTTTCTAGGACAAGTGTGATATAGATCACATACTGGCGCGGTTGTTTGCTGGGTAAATACATATACGAGACTGTGCTGTGATATTATCAAAGAAAACAGGCAGCAAGTGCACAATTCGTTCGTGTCTTATCATGTAGCATCGGCCTTTGTACAAAACCAGATCGGTTATTTTATTTCTTGCAGATCGTCATATACACAATGTAAATCTACAAACATTGATCGTTATGGATATTTCATCGAATATGTACCATTGGTTACAATATGACAATCAGGCCCGCTTATCATCACACTATTCAACAATTAATAAGCCTGTTAATCCATAATTAAAGACTATCACAGAATATTTGCGCCATAATTGCCGGTGACTAGATACACATTAAAAGAATTATTATAATTCATTGTCTTACCAAGTACAAAACATTATATGTATGCGACTATTTAGTACTTTATTTTTACTTAATAATTATATTATATTACTGCCTAAGCATCCAAAGCTGATATTACCTTGTTGATTTATTACATCTAAGTCTATAACACAGGATTTTGTTAGAATATTATCTCTCATGCATATCCAATTATTGGAGCACTGAGTCGGCTCGCTTTACACAGTGCTTAACGATACTAAAATGGCACGTCTATTTACCGGTTGATTTTCAATGCATAAGGAATTTGGCAGACATCACTCAGTGAATGTGGTCTGTACCAATGTCATTCAACATCGAAACTTTTTTACGGTGGAGTCCAGGAGTAAAGTCAGACCCGTAATATCACAAGCAATATTTACGAGGCGGCCCTCATCAGACAGCCCGGGTCCGGTCTTGAAAGGAGCCGAGTGCAAAAGCCAGAAAATTGATGGCGGTTCTCTTCACCAACACAAGATATATGCAACCGAATCAGCGATAATGAGGCACGAGGTATGGGAAGGCGATGTGCAATTGGGCCTGGTCATCTGCAGGGCTAGATACTGCTGCTGCTATGTATATATTGTGTGTGTGTGTGTGTGCGTCCTTTCAGACTTGGTCTGCATGCATGACATCGCGGATAAGGGCAGGGATGATGGGTGTATTGTGTGCTGGGAAGCGGGCGCGGTCCCCTCGACCTGGGTTTCACCCTCATCAGCGGTAGACGAGCGAGTCGCCGATAACTAATGTGCTAACCAAACCCTAATCGAATGTTTCTTCAGTCAGCAAATATAGCATGTCTGCTTCCCGAATACAATCATGTTTTGTAATCAAATCCACAACTGTATCAAGCAAGTGCGGGGGCATTAGCATTAGAGTTCTGCTGTATATCGTTGGTAATAAGGCCGGGGCACAAATTACCAAGAAGAAGACTTAGGACCATGCCCATGCAATAGGCTTGGCGTGGGTCTGTCGATACTCGTTGCTCGCCTAATTTGTTTGCAGTTTCGATTACAGTGGAGAGCTGTCCAATATGCCTCGGGCACCGCTGGATCGGCACCCAGAGGACAGCATGAGTTAGCATCCA
Organism: Armandia brevis; assembly: GCA_035585475.1. NCBI lineage: Eukaryota > Metazoa > Annelida > Polychaeta > Opheliidae > Armandia > Armandia brevis. The sequence continues at coordinate 51,726 of JAXGGS010048885.1, read as the reverse complement.
CTTCCAATATCTTCATCGGCCATCTCACAAGAGACGCCTGTCTCCTCACACCACGCTATTCTTGTCACGTCATCTACGGTTGGCGTAACCACGGTGACGGTTATGATATTTACCGAACAAAATCTTTCGGAAGGCTGATCGAAAGTCAGGGTTGAAAATGGTGTAGATTACTGGGTTCAGAAGGCTGTTGAAGTAGCCGAGCCATCCTATGATGCTCATTAACCACCACGGGATGTCACAGTGTTCCCCACAGAACGGGCGAACTATTGCCAGTATGAAGAAAGGCAGCCAGCAGATGATGAAGGAACCGGTGATGATGCCCAAAGTCCTCGCCGCCTTACGCTCTCTCTTCTGCTCAATCCGTTCCCTGGATTTTTGACGTTTTGGCGAGAGTCCATCTTTCGATGGTCTACCGCCGCTTTCTCGTTTCAGATACTCTTTTGTCAAATCAATCCAACTGGATTTATGGTGATTTTGATTCTCTTTGAGGAGAGGGGAAGCGGGCGGCGTGACTGTCAGATACTGTTTGTTGTTCCGATTGGCGTCATTTAAAGGCATGGCTGAGCCATTACTCGAGGGTTCGGGGCTTTGGCTTATAGACGATGCCATCGTGTTGAGGGGCGTTCCATGATCTGCCGTTGTCTCGCTCAGTAGCGGCTTAGGGGCCGCTGGGTCCATACCAGGTTGCTGCTTAAAATGTTTCTTCCGTATCCGCTTGCGCGCTGCCCGAAATATTTTCATGTAAATGATCATCATGACGAGCAGCGGAAGGTAGAATGCACCCACCGTTGAGTAGACGGTGTAGCCCCAATCCTGACTGATTATACACTCTCCCGTCCTGCTAGGGGCAAAGTTCGGGTCCTTCCAGCCGAACAGCGGTGGAATGGAGATGGTTGCGCTCAGGCCCCAGCTTAAAGCCACCATGATGAGGATCCTCCTAGCCGAGCGGTTGTGCATGTAGTCCACTTGTGTGACCGCCCAGTAACGGTCCAGTGCTATAGCTACGAGGTGCAGGATAGATGAAGTACAACACAGAACATCAAATGATACAAACATATCGCACACTTCCGGTCCGAGGAACCATTGTGTGCTGACCTCATTTAACGCCGCTAAAGGCATGACTAAAGACGCCACCATTAAATCAGCAACTGCTAGCGACGCTATTAAATAGTTCGCTACATTATGTAAGTTTTTCTCCAATATGATGGCGGCAAGGACAAAAACGTTGCCGATAATCGTCGCTAGAATGATTAACCCGAGGACGAGGGAGGTAACTAGTAAGTGTGTCATACTGTGGGGCTTCATGCTGACCCCGACTACCGGCGGTCCCTGCCCGATGGACGGGGTAATGTTCGCACCGGTTACGTTGTATGCACCTCCCGGACAGTCCATGTCGACGCCGTAGCAACCGATTGTGGCGTTAAGCAGCGACATTTTCATTAGTCAGAGTGAGTGTGGCGAGTTATCCTATTCACATATCTCGGGCCACGTTCGGCCTTGTAACGTGATTGGATCTACTGCTTGGCTGCTCATACTGTCCGTCAGTTTCAGTCTCTATGATATTGACACGTCCACAACACTCTCAAGAAAATTGAGTGACCTTGTATCTTCAAACAGATTTAAACACACCCTATCTCTTCCAAACGGTGTCTCTAATAAGCACGACTGACAGGTTCCTGATAACACATTACAAGGGGTAGTCCACACGGGTACTCCATCATAATGTCTGGTGTGTTCCCTATAAGTTTAACAGTACGTCCGCTTACAGTGACAATGGCACACAGTTGCAGCCAGGCTGGTGGCCTGACGCTGTAGCAGTTGTCAAACAAGCGCGGGACACAGAACCGCTAGAACTCTCCGGGCTGGCGGGAAGCTTAGGGGATCGATGAGTTCTCCCGGTCGTGGGTCGCGCCTCTTCTACTCTTCTGTCGTCTGCTCTTCACGTTCGAACTCCTGCAAAAACAGCACAGATGATTAGGATTGTCAACGATGACCCTGCTTTTAGTGAGGGCAGGCACCTCGTATGAATACTTGGCGAGAAGTGGCGGAGGCCAAGGAAAGGTGTGAATTGTGCACCAAGTATTTTCATTTAATTGTTGGCCAATAAGTTTAACGACGTGGCAGATGAAGGGTATACAGTTTAATGAAAGCTTTGTCTGGCACGAGGTTTAATCTATAAGTCCATCTGCAGGATGATTCGTCTCTGCTCACCTAATACCCCCTCCCCGAGTTTCTACTTTGATGTTTCTGGAAGCAATAGCAATAGAGGAGGGTGGCAGCGGAGAAGCTTCGATCGCATCTCCGCTACAACCCATCCCAGTACGAATTTAATAGAACAGAGTTGCATAAAATGATATTCCTTCCTGGTATCAGTGGCGGACTATTGAGTGTTATGACCCAAGTTGAACCTGTAACCATAGGAGCACACTAAGTGCCCTCCTTTTATTACAACCCGCCATATATATCCCTTATGACAATTCTGTCATTAGCCGTTTCAAGCCATTGAAGAAATGATTTTGCAATTAATCGTCAGTTCACTCGGTTCTAGATTACGAACGTTCTAAGGACACGGGGTAAATATACGTATGTCGTCTATTGATTTGCTGTTAAAACTACAAAAATACGCCTGGGAAAATGATCAATGAACAGATATACGACAATTGTGTGGTCGATACGAGATATTCTTTAATGTTTCATTCATATTGCTCCCCCCTTTATGATTTTCACGCATTCGATTGGCATATTAACATAGTGGACTCTAATCAAATTTGTATCTGGTTTATAATTATGTTGTGGCGAGACTCAATTATTCGGTTAACTGCCATCAGGAGCAATTGGTGGAGCAAATGAGGCACTGTGACGCTTATTCTAACTGAAATATTTACTTTGGGCGTAATCTAGGTCAAAAATGTAAATTAGAGACAAGTGCTGCATTGGAAAAAATCACATTTGACAATATTTATGCTGAAAATAATAGATGAAAGGTAAAATCTATACTAATTAACTGTCTTTGATAGGATGATACGCACCGCTGCACATCTATGGGATCTCTATGCCAACTATAGAAGTAAATCAGATTAATTGCCGTAGGATGCTGGGTACGATTCCAGGCTTTGAAATTCTCCCGCCCACGTTGTTTCGGTTGCGAGTAATATTAATCCCAGTGGCACAAATGCTCATCCTTTAACAGGGCAGGACCTCAATTATCGGACAGCTGACCATACTGCCCAGTTTGACGTTTGGAGGAATTCGACCTGAATCCTTTATCATAGCAAAGTCCGACAGCTGCGTGACACACGATGGTTGAGTTGAATGAGTATAACTGATTATTAAGCAGCGAATTATAAGGCCGAGTGCTCCTGCAGGCATTGACCAAAATAGGCCTCAACTCCACAATCGTCGGGCGTCATGTGTACGCGAATTGTTTCGTATGACTTTCTGGATTATGTTCGTGTCAAGAAAATGCAATGAATGATGTCTTGACTGAGAGGAGACCTGAGTAAATTCGAATATACACTCTGATCATGGGCTTAGTTTGCTGGCAAGAAAACAACTGTCACTGTTAAATTGTTTGGCTACTGGAAATACCCATTAGTTAATGGTTGCGTAAAGTGCAACTTTGCCCCAGAAAAGACACTCAAACCTGAGCCCGCCAAGCTTTTATGTACCATCGATCAGTCTGCATGAAAAGAGCAGTCGGAGAAGTGTTTTATTTTACCGTTGATGAGCAATCTCCTCCGAGCATAAAACAGGAAGGACGTTATGTGTTGTCACGTTTAATAAACACTAACCGATTCCGAGACTCATATCTCAGGCATGCTGGTAAGGTACTTTAATATATCACGTACAAGACAAACACTCATCAATTGATTACGGAGACCAAATCTTGTTAGAATGTGATGAGTCGGACTTTTTACTGATATATGCCGGCAATATTGATGGATCGAGGGGGTTTATATAAAATGTAGTCAACAGAAAAGAGCATGTCTGATGCATCGCCATTACAAATTGATATGAATGGATTACCGTTGAAGGGGACACTCGCTTCCGATGAAACACCAGTAAACAACAATCCGGTTTGAATAAACACGACCTGTTTGCGCGAACACTCGCTGAGAAAAATAAACACATCTGCTCGATTATATGCCGTTGTAAATTCGATGAGCTGCACAGCAAAAAGTTAGACGTGAATGGACTGCTCGACAGAAGCCAATATGTCTGCGACGTAAGTGCCACTAATTCAGAGCTGAACACGTAGCGTCCCATTAAATCAGGTATACTCATGTTTAATGTGCAGATGAGGGTTTTTGTTTTGCCACTGACTCGGAAGTTCAGACGCGATGAGTAACCCCTATTTGTGTCATCCATCATTTACCTAGTAATACAATTCCGATGTCACTAGGTATGAATACACTTGCTTTGTTGTTCGTGCAGCGTTTGCTATCGTCAGGATGAAATTTTAATTACCTCCTGTTGCAAAGATGTCTGCACTGCTTAGTGCCTAACAACTTCTCGCGTTACCCTCGAGGTTTTAGTAACCATTTGTCTGAGTCACAGGTCAACACTTTCTGTAATTGCCTCAATGTTTACGAGCCTTGCTGCACATCGGGGGAAAGAAGGAGCCTGAAGGCAAGGATATTGTCCGGGGAACCCGAAACAATCAGGTGGAGTACGAGGGATCATATGATAGCTGGAGGGGGAGGGTTGTTCTTCTTTAGGAGGCATCACGAGGTTACTGGAACCCCGCACCAACATCACAGGGGCCCTGTTCTGGAGGGTCACAACTGGTAATATCTTAGCCACAGGTAATCTATAATTAGTCTTGGAGAAAGAATGGAGAGACAGCCACTAGCTAGTTTTCGATTGGCTGAAACAGCAGATGGGATTGAGGCCCTTATGGACGTGCTTTTTGCAACTATGTAATTTCGGCTGCCATATTGGGACGGGGGCTACCGATGTGTCAAGGGAGAGGCAAACGCCGGAAAACTGCCCCGGGCTACCAGCAGCTTGGTCGCATGCTGCGCCGCGAGAATTTGCGTGATTTGTATCACAAGTTGCATGCGGATGCCACGAAGTGCCTAATGAACCCTTGGAGACAGCTTGTACAAGAATGATAGGGGTTCCAAACCACCTGAACTCTAGCGCAAGGGGGGAAGATCAACAGCGTGAAAACTCTTGTCGTCGATTAGAATGCTGCTCAATCGTGTTGACATCGCATGTTAGGCGGCTGCGGCGAGAGTTGGGCGTAAAAATACGATATTTCCCTGATAGAATGCTCTTTGATGGAATCTGTATTGAACTTCGTGGTTCAACTGCACGTCAAATTGGGCCTGACAAGAATTTACCAAGACACCAGTGCGATGGCCATTGAACATCAATCTAAAATGCCCGATATCGAGTGACTCCAGCTGGAAAATCGTCGGTTTATTCACCTTTTTAACCCCTCGCGCTGCAATCAAAGCCGTTTCGCCATTTTGAGCCCGAGTTTTGATTTAGAATGCGCTGCAGAGCTGTACCCCAATTTACTGGTGTCCGAATCGCAAGACTGATGGAGCCCGGTGTGCGGGAAGCCTGCTCTCTGACCGATTCTCGTCAGCCAACATCTACAAAGGTCAAGAGCCTCAACCCATCGGCGTCTTATATAAAGAGCTGCCGATTCATATATACAGCGATTGGTTAATGGCTGGCTGGGGCCATGCTGATAACATTGGCGACTAGCATGCTTTCCAGTTAGCAGACAGATTTGCTTGTATACCAAATTTGGCCGGGGATTGAGTCAAATCAACGTTTCCACATATAGCACCGAGGCCTCGTTGCTCTGAATTCCCACTGTAACTCATTAAACGTCCGAGTTCCTTTGCTAACCCTCTAACTGCAAAACGTCTATCTAACGCTTTATTCTCTGTCGATTCCTGGTTGTGCGTTTACTGTACAATCCAGGCATATTGCTGGTAATCTGGTACATTTTTCACAATACCTAGAATGCCTATGATAGTTTTTTGGCAGACGTTCTTTAAATGGGGCATGCCTATCCGCGTATTCCTAGGATCCGCCTTTGACAGGACATGCAGACGATGCACCCAGAAATGTCCTGATGATGTTAATAGCTTCCCATCACCAACTCTGCAACTGAAGGTAAAATACCTTGGTGATTTAGGTGTTTGTGAAACTTGCCTGATGCGTCCTTGTATTTGTTACGGTGATAAAGAGACACATAAACCGTGTACAGTAATAGGCACGCCAATTACTATCAGTAGTTAAGTCACCTACCCGAAGTGAATAATTATTAGGACGATGGCAATTGTTCACCCTTGTCACGCAAAATATTTATTTCAAGTGACAGTTAACAACATTTCGTGAGAGATAAACCAACGGATTTCCGATCATCTGACTCAGGCCATTGCATTTAAATGATGAAACCCGGGTTCACTAACTATGTAGATGATCACAGCGGCTTAGATCAAAGGAAGAGGACCCCACCCTCTTAATCATATGAATATGGAAGCGTGCATCTTTATTTTATCATTCATGCTTAATTAACTGTGACCAGACATCTGTATCTGGAAAGTGTTTTATCGACCGCTCACTTTTCATGTAGTGCGAGCAAAATCACTATGGACTACTGGCATATGGGGTGGCCCCTCTGTTCAATACAATCATTCACATGATGGCTCTCTTGATTTCATGAAAATATGAACTTGCCTTTTGTTGAAGCAACACTTTGGCATTAGGTAATGAGTTTGGTGAGTGTGTATGCTTATATATGACAGATTGATGATGGGAAACGCTGGGAGAATGCCACCTGCTTTGCTTCTGTGAGTTTCTGGTTCATCGACACCATTTACAGATACACTCTAGCCTTAGCAAAACCTTGGAAACTTATCAACCAAGATATTGCATGATACGAAGCCCTTCTGTGTGTCTGAGGATCGCTCCCCTAATAGAAAACACCTTGGCTCCTTTCACGAAGCTTTTAACACTTTTTGTTATGGAGTGCTAAGACAAATTTGCGTGAGATGATTTGCGGGACAACCTATACCATATTTCCTCTAGCGCCCGCAGCTCTGACAGGAACAATTAATCTATCTAGAAAACTTTGCTTTTCCTATTGGATTTCCGTGGACCTTAAATATATTGATTTTCCGGCAAGTAATTAGCTGGGTGTTATATTTGTTATCATAATACACATGCCTTCGGCAAGTAATTAGAACTCATATCCACACAAATATTATGGCATGACTATGGTTTCCCTGTTTATAGTGAAGCTATGTCCGAATTAAGTGAAAAAAAATTTAAGCTCATATAGCTTATTCTTTGTTTTTCCTGCATTATCCTAGCTCTGTTTTGAACACATTTATTAATGACCTAGTTCAGTTTTCATTTTTGGAAGACATTGAACTTCTCCCATTCAGTCCTCCTTATAAACTTTATTTTTATTGGATGCATGTAGATCTATAGGAAGACTTTCGGTCAGTTATATACATTTCATATTTCATAACATTATAGCCTGAGCGTAAATGTAAAGTAACTTCTGACAGGAACAACAATAATAAATGTGCATTTATGCCATATAGCGACCTTATAGACAATAAATAAATAATAACTGTGTCTGCGGAAACAGAGAATCATGTAAAAGATATGAGTTTTGTCTCCTACGACAATAAGGGTGTGTAACAGGTATAATCGGTTAATCAACAGGGCTTGGTTAAAGCATTACCGAATAACCAACCGCCCGGGGGATGCTGAGTGGTCACTAGAAGCGCTCTATTGAAGCTGGATGCGTCGATACAGATACAATCGATGATGTGACTGTATCACACCGCAGGGAATGCACATATATGATATACATAGACTCAGCAGATGGAGGCATAGGGTGTATGATAGCATCACAAGTCAGAATATGATGATGAATTATCACTACCATTGGAAAGCAAGATGACCTTAACAATTTCATTGTCGAAACCCTCCCTGCTGAAGACGATTATAAAACAGAAACAATCAATACTTTACATATTCGAAGTCAATCTTATATTTATTCATATGCGGTCACAATTGTCCTCTCATATATGCTTTCAATATAGATGTACATATGCCTGCGGGACAGGATGTCTTCCTCTGCTACTTTAGTCTTCTTCCAAGTATGATTTGCCTTTGGCGCGGTTGGCGGGGAAACAGGAGACACATTCTACAGGCAATAGATATTTGTTATCAAATGGTAACATCTGCCTGGGGTATAGATGTAAAGTTATATCGGACAGCCCCCGGCCACATACCACAGAACAGAAGGAGGCAAATCCTCAGAATTTGTCTTGATCATACCCAGGGCTCCCTCGTGGCACGAAATCATTGAGTCTAAATGAGATGACTAGGATTCATTAGGCCTGTTATCCTTGCCATTTGTACGGGTGTGCAGTCTTTAGCTGAAATCAGGCACCGTCCGGCTCTGCAATACCGAGCCCCTGAAGCGCTCTACAAAAGACCATCTCCTGAACAGACCCGGGAAATAAGAGCAACACCAGAAATAGGTCAGATGATGTCCTGCTCTGGAGTCAGTGCCTGATATTGCAAGCCTGCGTCGAAAATTGGGTCTCTATATCAATAAGATGGTTCATCGTCCAAAACCTGTCCAAGCCATTTCATTATCTTGTCAGACTTGCGTTGTGTAGATTACCAAAATCATGGAATCGCGCAGAACTCATGTTACCATACCAACCTAACTCGCCGCATTTAGGGCAGAGAGAGATGCCATAACTACATACATTATATTGTTAAATTATTACTTTGGTCTTGTATTATCATAATCCGATTTGTCCCGGTATTGTGGTAATTCTGACAAGAGCGCATGTCCCCCAATACTGTCGGTTTGAAAGACAGCCACATTTAATGAAACAAGGGTTAGGTCGGTCCATGATACTTTGCCCTCTTTGGTAGGCTATAACATGAAACACTGGGTATCGAAATTAGTTGGTTGGTAGCTTGATTCCTGCTCCATTCGTAAATCTCAGAAGTAATGAAAATAGCTCTCCGAGTAAACTCAAACGGTCCTGAATGAATAGATGATTCATAATTTCAACTGCATTTGACAAAAATACAATTTGACTATGGACCTCGCATGCACTATAACTTGATCCTGTTTATTTGTGTTCAATTTTACACATAAGCAATTTAAGCTTAGATTTACTGCTTGAAGGAAATTCAGCTGTGCCATGTGTGTACACACGGTGCGGACCAACTGTTATTTTACAGTACAAAATGTACAATGTTTCACCAAAAAGTTGCCCAAGCCGTGCTAAATCTCAGCCTATCCGTGCTTTGCAGGGTGTATTAAATTTGTCTCTGCACCTCAGGCATGACCGTTAATTCTATCTCTAATCTTGACATTCTAGTTGATGGCATAAGCCAAAACTCATGCATAATTGGTGGTGAGCGATGCTGATGTGGGAGGAAGGTCAGAAGTTCAGGCAACATTAGCACTAAGTACGAAAACCAGCGGGAGTATCAAAAACCAAGGTACGCACCCCCTTATCTCATCCGACACTAAAATGTCTGATCTGACAATCATCCACCATTCCTGTTTTACGCTGTTAATATCCCATGTATCACCGAAGTTATGTTCATATGTTATGACGTGTATAATCCTATACGAGCATTCCTGACCACCCACTAATGGGCGTAAACGTTCCCATCTGCAGCGCCGGAGGACATTAAGTATCTTGAAATACTTCCATCGTGATTAATATATCATGATACATGTCATGTTAGAAAGAGTCACATGCCAGCACTCTGTCATTTAGAGAAAAAGCACAGCCTTTGAGAGCGAAGGCACTGGTCTGTAGTTGAGGAAGTGATTGCCCCAGACTAAAAGAAAAGAAATGGTCCACGGGCCGCACCCATCTAGCACTTTAAAGACACGTAAACCCGTATTTGCATCAGATGCCAGATTATATCCAGGGCTCCCCCAGACGAAGTAAGTATCATCTCGGAAGAGTTGATTATAGAGGAACGACAAGAAATGTGGCTGAAGCCTTTCTACAGTGAGATGAGGAAGAGGTATTAATAAACCGCGTATGTCTTGAAAACAACTTCTCACGCGCAGAGGAGCAAAACTAACAACTGGTGGTGATACAAAGCTAAGATTTCATCACGACCGACGCTGATTAAACCAATCTTGATATATAGCCACACGTATTTTGTATGCCATCATGCATTAAATGATTATTATAGTTCTGACTGAGAATCATCAATAATTGTTGTTTACGATGATAACATGTTGCATAGATGTTTTCTTTCCTATTGGTTGTTTACCTAGGAGCCTGTGAAGTGTAACCTAGCTCTGAGTGTTCTCTCATGGCTACCGGTTTCATAAAGCAACTTAAGATACACCTGTATCAACAGGTAACACTTTCTGACCTCAACTTATTGACTTCACCTGTGTTAATTGGTGGGAATCGATAGATATGTGATCAAAACATCAGCATCTATTCGTGATTTCCAGGCGCATATTTCAAGTCATCTTATTCAGCTGTAATCACAATTCTGCCGAAATTGTTTCGTAAAGAGAACTGATGTCGGTCTCGAATTTGATATTGGCTGTTTACCGGATTTTGATCTGGGTGATAAAATTGGTGCCATCCTCGGGCAGACGGTCTTCAGTCGTCAGATCGCGGTGATCTCATCAAGCTTGCATAAACCGATACAATGCACGTTAGTATTGATCCCTCCGGATGAGAAGATCTGTCCATTTCCACAGGAAGTTTTCACACCCATACTCTCCACAGCTCCCTAATGGCCGACTGAATACAAACATTTCAGGGGTAATATATTTCATTCTGCAGTTCTGTTAGACGTGAAATTACCTTGATTCATGATCCATTTCAGCACCCCTCTCAGATTCGCCCAAATGAATTCATACCATTGCCGCCAAAAGTTTTGCCTTTTGGTCTGTTGATGCCTCTTTTGAAAGTGGAAGCATCCCTAGCCCTCTCTCTCTTTGTGCCTTTACACATGTGTCCGTGTGTACATTAAACATGGCAGGATATCGATGAAATTCAAGGTTCTACTGGATACGGTGGTATAGAAT
>JAXGGS010048885.1:0-17951 GCA_035585475.1 Armandia brevis | reverse complement strand
GATTTCACCAACAATCGGGTAACTGTATCTATATAGACATGTGATCATTTATTATTATTTCCCGCTGACATGTTTCCTGTTCCGCCGTCTCCATCCCGCGCGTCTCTAGCCTCCTCGTGATGAAAACCCGCCGGTTTCACCTCGTGAGTAAATAAACATAGAATAGCATCAGAGTGGAATAGAAACAATCTGAGAGTAATTGCGTGAGATGTTAGCTTTGCTTGTTTAGATATGCGGTTCTGTCACTTGACGGCGGCTCTCAGCCACACTGATAGTTATCTAGTACGCTACCATCCTCGGATTGAAGAAACGCTACGTGAGTCACATGATGAAAACAGCTCGAGGACGCCGCATACTTTTGCATGTTTAGAGGATGTCAGAAGGAAATGGGAGCGGGGCCCTTTTCTGTTTTATATCTGCAGCCATGGAGCTGCACGGACAGGGTGGCTGGCGGGCCATTATGTACGGGTTGGGTGAGCGTGAGGCAGAGGGGAGAGAAGCGTACTAGAGGGGGTTGTCGTGTCACACCAACTCCTCTCGGTGGCTCAGTCCTGCTGCTCCGAGGCAGATGACTTGAATAAGCCAGCCGCGGGGCTCGGGGACCCGCCAGCCCCCTCCTATCGGCAACATGGATGGCAATCTCCACCATCTACTCCCAGTCGACTGGCGGCACACGGGGCAGCTCAATATTGCTGCGTCTCTTGGGAAAGTGTACAGAAAGGAGCATGCCAATTGCCTGCTTACCCGGAGCCCCGTTATCAATGTGTAGCCGGCTTATATACGGCCCTGAATCGGGGATAATCGGCAAGCAAAGATGCCCATGACTCGAGCGCATGAAGTTTTAGGTAATGATGATAGTCTTTCGGTTGTAAATTAGCTGTCAAAGAGCTCAGCTCGACGGGAGAGCAAACACCAGTCTTAGTCTGACCTTAAAGTGTTCGCAGGCAGAGACAGACAGGAAAATTAGAGGGCAGAGAGGGATGGACCCGGGCACGGCTCGCTCGCCTGAAAGCGTTCATCAGTCTCCCACTGACTCCCGCTCGAGGTCTTCATGCAGTTGCAACACCAGATGCGTCCCATGGCTTTGATGATCATAAATACTGCTGAATGACCATATATCTTACCTACCACGCTGGTGAAATAATCCCCGTACAAGACGAGCTCCATCAATCTTGCCCCTCGGTTAGTAGCTGGCGGAACTCGGCCAGACCCCGGTCCTCCCGATCGCTCCCAAAATAGACGCTCCTGATTCAACTGTATCAGGCGAAACCGCCGGAATAAAATCCCCCGAGTTTGGTGGTAATTTTGCCGGCTTCTCTGCCCCTTAGCGCGGCCCGGTCACACACCTGTGTGAGACCAAGCTGACTTACCCGACAATAAGCTGAGTGGGCGCTTTGAGCCTGACCCGCGGTAAAGACCTAGATGTGCCGTGAAAAACCTTTCAACAAATAGCATTTAGTCCGGAGAATGGAGCCTAAGCATGCGACTTACAAGCATCTAGTATTCAGCGCCAAGCTATAATAATTGTTTTGAGGGATATGCCGCTTGGGCCGACCACAGGAAGCAATGAGCCGAGCGAGGTTTTCACACTTAAATTAGGCCGGCATCACGATGCTTTACTCAGCTTGCGAGCACATTGCTTTCCCGCCGTGGCAACATACTTTCTGAATGGTTTACAGCAGGCGCGCCCGCTAGAAACAATCTTATTGTTTTATTTACAGCGCTGCCGATGCCTGAGGTCGATTATCTTATACTGTTGCGGCTGCTGTACGCGAGAGGAATTCCCTCACGTAGCAATCGTTGAAGGATGTTGACCCTGTAATTGAGAACTTTTCTCCTGTCACATTCTAATTGTTTTATAGATTATACCCATTACTCATTGAGGTATCCAGCAGGATTTTCCCAGGTATTAAGCGATCGTGGTGGAGAAAGTCAACTTTTTATCAGGTTTTCTTACAGTGGGAAGTGGAATAATCGGGAGTGTTGCGAAGTTTTATCGGCCTGTTAACGCGGCAAATCGTGATGAACTCACTCCAGGCAAACATATGGCGCGTTTCCTTAACATCAATAGAAAATGTTTAATTCAATGATTCAATGACTAATCAATGACATTTACTCATTTGCTTGTAGTTCTGATAGGAATAGGATCGCTTAGTGCAATATATCATTTCCTTTACACAGAAGCAAATCATCATTATACAGACTGCCTGTCAGGATCTTTCACTTGAGTTGCATCACGAATCGCGACGCCTGTGCACAAGTGTGGCTGGTTATTGTATAAGCCGCATGAGTTATTAAGAAAAACCTGTCGACATGAATGAACGGATGTGTGTGATACCGCTGAAAATCCAAACAAGCAGCCCACGTGGGACACCGCCGTGAGAGCCGACCGGCCTTCCTTGTCGGCCACAAATGTCCTCTTGTTTTAATGTTTGCGGACAGGTTATTGCTGCGCATTTGTGGATAGGGTGGGACAGGCCATAAAATATTCAGAGGCCTCGAGCCGGGTTTGAATGTGATAATCTTATAGAGGAGCCCGTACTTACCCTGGTTTGTTTTCGGCTGTATTTCAGCGCTGTGAAAGTCCAAATACCGGCCGCCAGTACTCTTGTGAATAAAGAATGGGCTGTCTGCGTAAGCTGGGTGTGTTCTTGCTGTCGTATCTCAGTGTCCACATCCACCCATTAGCGGGTAATCAGGTCGCGCAATAATTCACCACTATCCGCGTGTATATTTCTCTAATCCTTCACAGTCTCCGAGAACACAGCACTTTAACTTCAACTGTGGCAAAAATGTGCGCAAAAATGTTCGTAATCTGCGCCCGGGAGGTTGTGTTAATCTGCCTCAGCTTCGGGGAGGCCACCGGAGCAGGACAGTTGGCGTCTCTCCGCCACGACGCGCACTAAAAGCCTGAATTATCAGCTTCTGTAGTCTCTTAGGTTCTCGCACCTCGCTTGACAAGCAGGAGTCTTACGGCGCATCAAACACACCTCAGAAGTCTGATGAGATCCTGGCCAGGTTGGGCTGTTTGTTTGAAACAGGCCGGCTGGGCAAGAGGCTCACAGTCGTCTGCACTTTCCCGCTACTACCTCCTCCCTGTCGTCTGCTGCCTGCGCGGCACCCGGCAAAATTGCTTCGCTCAAACTTCTGTTCATTGATTTCACCATCAGCTTCTGGGCGTGATTCTGGCGACATCTGGGTGGGGAAACTTTCCAATAATATCCAATGTGGATGGTTAAGGGTATTGTAGTCGATGATGAGACGTGTTTGTTCAGATCTGAGTGTCAGCTGGACTGGCAGGACAAAGTGAGGTGAGAGGTTGAAGATGAGGCGAGAGATGCCCGCCTCAGGTTTCTATGCCCAGTTATCGGACCTAGTCAGGTAATCGATCTGAGCGAAGGCCAAACTAGTGTAATCAATTGGCTCTCGAAGGCTCCCAGGTGTGAAGGATCAAAGTCTTCACAGGACTTTACTTTCTTTATGGTGATATTCAAAGAGCTATGAGCGGATATTGGTGTTATTAGCCTAAACAATAGCGCCCTTAATGCCGGAAGAGGCTTGTCGGGTTCCAGAGCACGTATCTTTGGATAAGACTCTCTTTATTGACATTGAGATTAGATCAGGGAGTTTTGGGAAAGAAAAAAAAGTCTCATCGGGTATTTCCTCAAAAGTCAGAACATGTACAAATTCTTCAATTTCGTAAATAAAGCCCGCGATTTCCTCAAAACACAAACAAACTTTTATGTACCAATATAGAGCGGATAACACAGCTGACGGCAAAGAGGAATTGCTAATGACCGTATTAAGACGACTAATGTAATATGAATTCTGTAATATGAAGTCTGTGGGCGTATTTTGCGCGGGTGCTTATGTTGTTTTTCTTTCTCTGAATGCATCAATTTGCAAACGCTGAAAAGATCTGTTTTTAGTGGAAGGTCAGAGAGCCCCAAAGGAGCCAGAAGTTATTCATTCAGTCAGTCCAGTTGATTGATGGAGCTTAAATAAATGGATCGATGCTGTTTGCATCTGCCGCTCGAAGACGCGAAATCGTAAGGGACAAGAGCACAATCTGTAACCCCGCATCCGTACTTCTTATTTCGTCACCATATCCCTGATATCTGGTGATAAATGTATATCAGGCTGGTTAGAAACACTCAGGCTATCTCCCCGGAAAATCTCATGCCCCTTCGCGGTGCGAACGCGATACACGGAAAGCCTTTTATCGGAGAGTCTCGGCCACTTGAGAAATCGGCAGAATCGGCCAATATCGGCAAATGCCTGGCTAACCTAGATTCAGAAGAAAACATGCGTGATTGGTTGGAACTCGGCATAGCCGTAATCCCTGCCGTGCGGAGTGACCACTCCAGGAATTTCTATAATACCCCATGGGTGTTTCCAATAAATTGAATTGAACAAACATGTAAATCTATAACTTTTCCAATGATTTGTTGCGCAGATCAATCGAGCAGTTTGGGTGAGGGGGCACGCCGAATGACCTCGCCATTCTGTATCTGCCGTTAATCAAGAGCTTCAGAAATGGATATGGGCAAGCCTGTTAATCCTGGAATAAGCTGTTAATATAAATTTCATCAGCATCCCAAGACATCTTGCTTTTCTCTCAGGGCTGCAATGAATGCAGCCCGACAGCCCGTAAAATATGACACCGGGGTCTCGTAAGCAAGAACAAGTATCCTGAGAATGTTTATGATAAGATCAATTCCCAACAAGACTAACCGATTGAAATCTAAACGTGGGTTCATTCCGCCCAATGGGTGAAAAGAATACGTAAACAGGAATAGCCAAATCTCACTAACCTTGACACGAGAGTACGTTCGATTGAAGCAGCCCGTGTAGTGATTCGGCCATTTGTAATCGGGTTCATGGTAAACAAAGACAAAGTGCCAGAGAAAAATCAAGGTCATTGAGGTTTAAGTCATCAACAGTTGTTTTAGTCGGATTAACTCACAAACAAACATCAATAGGTTCACACCGAGGAACGTAACTGTTGAGTAAGCTCGATGCGCGTGTAGAAAACATTGTGAACGGCTCGGAGATTCAGATTTCAGTACAGATGTAACTGATGCTTGGCGATACCAATTTCTTTTTTTTATATATGCTGACTACTAGTTAAATCCAATAGTCCTGTGTTCGCAGTTTTCTCTTTTATCACATGTATAACTCATTATAACGGGCACGTCACTGATTTTATGACCTATTAATTCCATAACTCTCTCCGTTTAGTAACAATTAGACAACATCTGTATCAAACATTAATATTGAGCATGAGCCGTTGCATGAAGTCGCAGAGCTAGTTAGCCGATTAGCAACACATCTACTCGATCACTTCCAATCAACAATTTCGAATGTTCGTAAATATGAGGATGAAACTTGTTAAATACGGCTGATGGGAGACATATGATGCGTTAATCCTCTGGAGAGCATCTTGTTTCATCTCGCCATCCAAAATGATCTACTCACTGCCGCGTGCTCACACAAACGATAGAACAATCAGTCATATTTAATTGTCATTCTCGGCAAATAGCAAGTCCAACAGTGGAAAAAATCTGGTAAATGATAAAAAGATGGATGGGTCTGCCAGCGCGGATAGCAGAATCTAAGTGATATTTCCTGTGTGTGAGGGGAGATGGGACGGGGGTCAGCGCGGCCTGGGCAGGTAGCTCGTGTGATAGTCAGGCGAACGTCATTATACCAGAGGTGCCTGATGAAGATGTGTCATAACTCTGTAACCCAGCTAGGTGAATCGATCAAAACCCGGTGTCTAGTGTCATCGTCTGCCCTAAACTATCCGATCGAGGTAAACTGTCAGCTCGTGTGTGTCTCGGGAAGGAATTGCTGTCCGGAAATGGGATGATGCTGGTTTGTTTTGTTCTGAACCACAATGACATGGACAAAGGGAAGAGCATTCAAGGTCCATGTCACCGTCTACATCAATTCATTTCTTTGTCAGCTAAGGTAGAGACACTGCTATCTTTCCTACTATACATGCAGGATACCCAGACCCATCTCCTCTCATCCTCTGTCGGCTTTGCTTTTGATAAACACTTCCAAAGACTACCATGCCGATCAAGGATCGATTTCCAGTTTTAAACAGGGTTAACCTAAACTCGTTCATATTTAGTAATATCAACCATCCCGTGTCATTTTTCTTCACGTTATATGGTGTTGTATTTACTTGTTTTCACGTGGTTTGAATTGTGTGATGTACGATTTAATTAGTAGGTCATATTTATGATGGCTAGGGCCACGTTCCTTCTACATGATTGCACCATCATAAATCATTATGAAATTTCCAACCTCGAGGACAATGACTTTCTTGTACTGGAAGAGTGCTTTTCTCAATCATCGGCCTGACATTTTAATGCAATATTCATGAGACAAGACAGAGCAGGTATATTTTCTCTCGCTTAAACCATCTTCAGGGTCATCGGGTGTGCGTTTATCATAAATAAGTGTTTAAGCCAGTGTCATTACTTGCCTTCAAAGCTCGACCTGTCCCTTTTGACAGATACGTGGCCGGGGTGCTTTGGTTCGAGATCGAGACCACTCATACCTGAATACTTCTAATGCAGGAACTAACCTCTCAATCATCTCCTATGAGTTGCTTACATCATCAGGTACAGTAGGATTGATGACAAATCGGTTTGAGGCAGCGTTACCGGTAATTGAAATTGTATAAATAAGCAGACATCCCCTCAAGTTTCACTGGGCTCTTTCGTACAGTAATTGCGCTTGGGCAAACATTGCAAATATGCCTCGTGCAGCCATGTCACGCATGTAGATGGGACAGCTATGTAATCGTGAGCTGACAAACCCTAGGTAAACTTTCTATAAAAGTTGTCAGTGAGCCATAACTTGGCTTGAGTTAATCCAACCCTTGGCCAACCACAACTCTCGATTCACTATAAACAATCTTTAAGGAAATTGTTATTATGTCCACGCTTGTTTTTCTCCCATAATTCATTTTGAGGACACGGACAGAACATAAAGGATGATTTAACAGATATAAAATTGATAAATGATATAGCCACGGGTAAGACGTTGAGTACATTCCTTGGGGAACTTTCTCATAATGAATGGCGTTTACGAGTATTTACATAGCAAGCATCACGGTTTGTCCTCGCTCCTGATAAAGCTTATATCCCTGATTTACTCACTCGTATACACCATTTATGCATAATTCAGAGAAACTAGTAGATGCGATGAAATTTCCCTCGGACGAGAATGTGATGTGATAGCTGTGTGATGTCCCTGTGAAAAGCACGTGTGCTCAGTTTTACGGGACAAATCATTGTGAGCCGCTCCTCCGCCACTGCCCATAAATTGAATCAAGCGTGAAATCTTGGGGAGGATTATGGTCAAAGTGACCATGCTGTGATTGATCTTCTGTCGAAATTTTCATTTCGCTTTGTCATTTACATATGCTCCCCGCTGCACCTGTCCTGCAGAAGGGCAAACCATGAAACGCAGTAGTTTACGTTCAGTGTTTATTGCAGTTTGACCGGATAAGAATTCATATCAGACATGCGTTGTTTTGTAGATCATGCGAGTGACACATGAGTTAAGAAATGGTAGACGCACAAGTCATGACAGATAAAATAAATATTTATGACTACAAATGCGCAATGACCTCTGTTCGTATGCAGCATTCGTCTTAATATTGATAACCGGAGTGAGAAAAGCAAAAGAGAATTGTATAATTGCTATATAGTGGTCGGGCTATTGTCTTTGACGTGAATAAATTGCGCACTTTATTGTTGGCATTCGCATCTATTCTCTTAAGTAAAAACTTTGTCTCTAGGGCTCTTCTATTTAGGCAACTGTAGAGGCATCAATTATTTATCTAACGGGTGTGCTCCTGAGTCCAAGGTACAACAAATGCAAGAGAAATGAAATAAGGCAGCGCAGTAATGTTGTTATCATGGCAAATATCATCGGTTTTATATTATTGGCTGTACTACTAAATTGTGGAAAAGTCCTGATTGTTTTTTGCATGACTTGAATGCACAAGCAAACAAAGGTTTTGAGAGGCGAGTGATAAATAAAAGGTGTTATTTCAGATTTGTATCTGCTTCGCCCACTTTAAATAAGCAATTAAATTTATTAACTTTTTTTATAAAGGACTGGATTATATTGATAGGTTTCACATTCAGATGTCATAACCCAGCTCTTGTATAGTTTGTTTGCAATGCTGCATGGTAAAGTTCATAAATTCTGGTTTGATATCTCTTCTCCATTTGACAGCTGTGTCAGCTGAGTTTTTCCTCTGTGTCCCGATCACTCCATTATCCTTTTCGGAGTGCGTACTTTTCCACACCCACTGATACAAATCTTCTGAAATTTCACGCTTTAGGAAAAAAAGGTAAATTTTACCCACAGTTTTTAAGGGACTAGTTGCTAATTCCTCGTACTGAATGTCGCAAAACGTATCTCTGTGCACGTAACTCAATTCTTTCTTTCGCCGAAAATCGAATAACATCGACGAACAGAGTAAACGAGAATCTATCTCCGCCTCGATAGGCTGCGTCCCGTGAAATATATGCCACCACGAATTCAATAAACCACGTGGATCGCGAGTCTGGTGGATCACTTTTATACCCGGCACTTTGTGCAGAATCTCAGGCATCATATCCATTCTTAACCTGATTGTTTTAACCACCCTTATTGGGGATCTCTGGCACTGCTCAATTAAAAGCGGCAAACATCTGCGCACAGCTTCCGCGGTAATTTCTCCATCCCCCGAGGCGGCGGCTCGTGCGCATGATTTGTATGGACGCATTTTTATTGACTTATCCCATATATTTGTTTTCACCATGAAAAAATGCAGATATATTTGCATCGGAACTCTGGCAAGGTCGCAGTCGAGTATGTCCCTGATTGTAGAGGTCAGAACCCCGACTTTGTCCAGAGTAAAATACCTGAAAACGAGATGATTTTAATAGCATTTTTCAAGATTATGTTTGCTCAACGTTTTTGCCAAAACCAAATTGCGATGGTTGTCCATCAGTCACTGACGAACGCTCGCTCAAACTGAAGGTTTGAGCGAACGGTCTGACAATACTACTATGTAATAATACCAGCTTGGATTTGGTGTCTTACTTTTGAGTTCCGTTTGTATAGTAGTACCACTCTCTGGTTAAGCTAACTGTTGTCGACCAAACGTCCGTGCCCCAGTTATCAGTGACTCCTGCTAATGGCTCAAACCAGTAAAACACATCAGGGTTGTTGTTAAACAAATCTCCCAAGAATGAGGACCCTCCCCTATAGTAGGTGTATAGGAGGACTTTACTTATATTGCTTGTCTCGATTGAACTAGGGGTCACTGGCTCAATTGAAGAAGCACTAGTTAGAATGCTTTCCATCTTCTTTTGCCTTTGGGTTGTAATGTTTATCCGCTGTCCTTCAAAGTGGGATTTTGTGGAGGTAATTTTTGATCCTTCCACTGCGGTAGAGGTGGAAGGAAGTTGTGCGATCTTTAGAGATACAGGCTGAAATTGTTTTAGAATTAGTAAAATGTGATTTCCATGCGCGCCAGGATAATAGATAGATAACATCAGTCGAGTTCGGTTAAATACGATGCCCTTGCAACATACAAGAATTTTCGTACCTGAGAATCTTCTGCTTGAAAAATGCGATCAGATGCCGATTTACTCGATCCTATGTATACTCCGAAGAAGAACAGGCACACACAGGCCAACACTGGCCACATGGACTTCATTTTCTGCATGTCAGGTTTACAGTGAAGTTTCATCACGTGGTCATCATCGACAATACTCTACCATGCACTCTAAAATCCAACCTGGATACGATATTTGAGGTGTCTTCTTAAACAGCACAAAAGAAATATGCCAAGTGCATTATGCGCCAGCTGCTGTATATATTATTTTCGGAAGGATGGCACGATCGACTCCTCAGAATATTTTAAACATATACGGCTGATTGCTGAACTGTCCGCATTTAATCATAAATACATCAATAAACATCATCACACTGTGATTGCGACATGCCGCCTAATCAATACTTGATGTGTCAAATTATGAAAACCAATTCATGTATTGCATGGTGAATATAAGAACTTACCCTCTGTTATGAATGATCTGGTTTCGCCAATATTTAAATTAAAATTCGACTGCCTTGAATTTCATTGTCTATTGACCAATAAAAGCCTAATATATGTAATAATGTAAATTGGGAATGGTAATAATCTGCCTCTGGCTCCTATTGTTGCGTGACGTCCAACCACTAAATGTAACATCACTCATGCTAAATGATGTCGATATTTTCAGGTGAGGTCATTCATGAATACATCCCGTTTGAAAAACCTTGCTTTAGAACGGGCACTGCACACAATACTGAACACTGACAGTTATATATAAATCAGGTGGCTATGTACGGGTACTATCACACTAATGCCGCTGATTGACAATGTTAAATAGTAAAAGCAATGTGATCAACTGATACCCGTATACCTATCTTATTAGCCTAGCATATTGACCTTTCAGGCCAAACATTACATGCTCGACTCAAGTACTAAACACCACGTTACGACAGTTCATGTCCTACCACACAGTTTGCATTAACTCTACTTGAACTATTTTTCTCTTGTTCATTAGGCAGGAAGAGCTGCAATTGTAAACGTGCAAACATATAGAGCTAGCTATGGGCATCTGAGGGTTGTATCCTCCTACCATAGAGATGCATGTACTGAGGAATGTAAAAGTCACCTTCTCCCAGGACAGATATCTTCGAGGAGCCAGCGGCAGAATATCACCATGAATACCACCAGTCCTCATATGTACCTGTCCAGGGATTTACCTTAATTTTTGGATAGTCATATCGACAGAACGCTGCTCATTGTTTTCAGTTGTAACCTTTTATGGCGTTTAAGGCTTCTCGTGCGAACAGGCAATCATGAATTCAATGATACTTTCCGGGCGAGTTATATCCGAGCAAATCTATAATATGTCATCGTTAAGAGCCTGAGAGTGGGAACGCGTCCTTCAAATGCGTATAAATTCTATATTTCAAGATCGACTATACATGAACAATATACTCGTTTATATATGATCACATGTTTCTAAGTAAGATGTTGTCCATGTAAATGCATGTACGTTTGAAATTGATATTTCGAATCAGGCATAGAATTTAATGCTTCAGATTATATCAAAATTGGCCTCCGGATTTGTCTTTCAACTTTTACTATGTATGTGGTATTAAGTTGTCTGTATATCTGCTTTGCCGACTTATATAACGTTTTGCATACCACTCAAAAGTAATTGTGAGAGTGTCAGTTAATGGACAGAACATTTATATAAATTATCATTGGCAATGCAATTTACACGTAGTCCATTCTCTAACTATTCAATAGCTTCTTTCATTGAAACGTAAATTCGTACAATACGCAAATGTCGAATTGAAGTTTGGCTTTAAATTATTTACAGCTGCCACAACTGGGCCGATCCTCGGAGTCAATTGCATTACCCTTTAATACACGAGTGATTATCTACATGCATAAATGAACCTCTGAAATTCCGCGTACAAAATGGTGTGACGGACAGTCGACGTACCCCTGAAAGAAAAACACAAAAATGTAGAAAATTAATGTGTATCTATGAGTGACTTAATTTTTTAATTATCATATGTGTATGGTAATAATCTGTCAAGAGCGCAAGACTTGCCACATGCGAATAGTTGACTTAGATGCTACTTACAGCAAGGCGGTCAACTATCACTGTATGAAAGATAAATTTAATTTTCCTGCTCGAGTCCCTACTTTTGAAATCCGTTTTTCAGTAATCCCCTTGTATCCCCTTGTGCCTTGCTGGCGCCCCATCTCCAGAGCCCTGATGAGTGTTTCTCATTCATGAAATATCTAAAGCGCTGATCGTTAAAGCTCTAAGTTCTATAATTGCCACTAAATAGTAAATACATCTAGAAGAGTACTCGTATACAGTTAAAGTACCATTTCTTTATACATAGGGCATTAATGAATATCCGTATTCTAAAACTTTTATTTCTTGAGATGCGCTGTATCAAGGAAACTAAATTATCAAGGTTTAGCCGTCCCTTCCCACTACTGACACAACAGCAAGTGTCACTATTTTCAAGTTATTTTCTGCGGAAATGATAAAAATGTACACACAAATAGCCTAAGGTATCAGATTAAAAAGATACGCCATGTGGTGCATCCCCTGGTATTCTATGGGTGACAGTTCCCATGAGGGTCAACAAAAAGGTTATCATTGGTAGGTGCAAAACCCTTTATAAGACGCGTACATGGTGCGGATGAATTAAACTCATCATGATGTTTATCCTTCTTTGTGTGTCGGGACTCTTTGCTGTTTCACTGTAAGACTTTTATTTCTAGTTTAAGTTTCGTACACAATCATCAGAAATTAATAAATAATAATTATTAATACACATTTTTCACCACCAGAGGAGCGGAGGTGTGCTGCAACACAGAATGTTTTAGCAACAACTACCCTTTCAACCATTTGCCATTGCCACGATGCGAGAATACCATCGACCCTCGATTTTTGGTTTTTACCAGATCCAACAGAAACAGCGGACAGAGAATGACCAGCTCATCCATTCCGTAAGAATTGACACCCACTATAACATTATGTACGCATTAAAACAAATATTCAAGTGCGACATGTGATAACATTTTAATTTTATACAAATCAGAGGTGTGTTTAGCACCAGCAGGAGCACCTTCTTCTTGATCCACGGATACACCAACGATGAAAACACAAGCTGGCTCAGGGACATGAAAAATGAACTTCTCGATCAGGTAATGATGATTGATTCTGTCCACATTAAATCTATCTATACACTTAGTTTTTGTTTCAAATGCAAATTTTCATTATTTTATGATATCATTATAACAATATGATATTATCCCGGATCGTGTAGTCCTATCCAAATCTAACATGCAATCATTATGATGTCGTCTTCACAGGGTAACTACAATGTTGTGGTTGTTGGATGGGGAGGTGGCTCCCAGACTCTTTGGTATCCTCAGGCGGCCTCTAACACCCGTGTCGTGGGAGCTGCCACAGCCGCTGTCACACAGAACTTACTCAACCGGGGACTCTCTCGCAGGAATCTCAACTGTATCGGTCACAGTTTAGGGGGCCACACATGTGGCCATGCTGGAGAGAGAACTAGATGGCAAAGGATATCCGGTAAGAATTTCCAACAAAGCTATTTTCTTCCAAGCAACTTCCTCCGTCAAAAAGATTTAATAAGACTTATAGTATTATTAATGTTGAAACGAAGGTCTGGACCCCGCTGGACCTTTGTTTGAAAGTTATCCCACTGAGGCCCGTCTTAACCCCGGTGATGCCAGCTTCGTCGACGTCATCCACACCATGGGCAAAGAGGGATTCATCTTGGATTTCGGAACCTTAAGTCCCATGGGTCACGTGGACATTTACCCGGCTGGTGGCAAGATCCAACCCGGGTGTATCAACAAGGAGCATGGAGATAATGAAGTAATGGGAGGTAGCCCAACAAAGCTTAATTCACTCTAGCTCTCCCTGACTGTTTAAGCTGCATGTATATGGCTATTCATACATATAAGAAGCTGTATAATAATTACATTAATTTTTTTAATGCTTTTAGACATCGTAGGATGCAGCCACGCCAGAGCCGTCGCCTACTATCGCGAATCTATTAAAACCGATTGTTACAGGATTCGACAGCGATGCACTGACCCGCAGCGCTTACCTGTAGGTCACCGATTTCGAAACTACTGATGATACCTGCCCTACACAGGTACACATTACGTGCATATCTAATATTTTACTTGTTTACAGGGATCATGCAGCGCTTGTGGTGGAGTGTGTCAGGCCATGGGATTCCGCTCTAATAACTACTCAGCCCGAGGATTATTCTACATAGATGTCAGAACTAGATCTCCATTTTGTATGAATTAAATCTAATAATCACTGAATAAAGACGAACATCTAACACAATTTGTGTTCATGCTTTTGCTGTGTTGTGGTTGTTTCAAAGTCGGAAGCATTGTAGTTGTACGGTTCAACTCCCACCTGTGAGAAAGCATCCACCTGCCCTGTCCATATCTAAATAACTGTGACATAACGTTAACATCCTGATATCTTTTCATCTATTCAAGGATATATTATAGGCCTATATTATATGTCATAATAACTTGAAGAATATAAAAGCTAGAGAACAGAATCACTATCATAATACATTTGTTTGGTCGACAGCGTTAGCACCATGACCAAGTTGTTCCTCTGTTTAGCATCGCTAATTTCTGCCGCTTGGTAAGACCGACTTTGCTTTTATTCACTATTTTGTATGATAATTCTTTTTTCTGTATCAACTTCACAAATGAAAAACACAATTTTTGCAGGGCTGCGGAAATTTGTTGCCCCAGCACAGGATGCTACAACAACAACTACCCGTTTAACCATCTTCCGTTGCCAAGATGTGAAAATACAATTGACCCTAGGTTCTTGGTGTTTACCAGATCCAACCGAGACAGCGCCCAGAGAATGACTAGAAGCTCAATACCGTAAGTACGATTGTGCAGAATAGAGCAAGCAGTCATTCGATCTCATTATCAATCTCACTCACAACTTCGATTGATCTGTCATTTGATGAGTAATTTGCTGATTCAGGAGCGTGTTCAGAACCAGCAGAAGAACGTTCTTCTTGATTCACGGATATACCAACGACGAGAACACAACTTGGCTTCGTAACATGAAGAATGCTCTTTTATCACAGGTCAATTATACATCTTACACCATTCAGTATATTAAAATATGTGAGTCAGCTCATTCATGATCTATAGCCTTTCATCTAACTTTCACTATGAAGGGAGACTACAATGTTGTGGTTGTTGGATGGGGAGGCGGCTCCCAGACCCTCTGGTATCCTCAGGCGGCCTCTAACACTCGTGCTGTTGGTGCCGAGACAGCCGCCGTCACACAGAACTTACGTAACCGCGGTGTCTCCAGATCTAACCTGGTGTGCATCGGTCACAGTCTGGGAGCCCACACCTGTGGACATGCAGGAGAAAGGACAAGATGGGGAAGGATTTCCGGTAAGAGTCCACAGCGATGGCATTACAAATATTTATTAAACTAATCCCGGTATGAAAGTGCGAAGATATCTTTCCTAGCGACACGCTCGGCCGATAGCTTGAGTGAAAATATTCTGATATCTCGCTGTTTTGGAACGTACGATAGTGGCATGTTAACTGCAGGTGTTTCTATAGGCAGAGCGGTCGGGAAGCAGCGCGATTGGGTGTTTCGCTTCCGCACCACAAGCCTATCAGGAAGCAACTTTTAATGAGACTTCTCGGGCAAATTTATTTATTGCAACTATTGTGGGGCGGTTTGATCCTTTTTCTTTAAATAATAAGGAATTAGATGACACTTTATGGATCGGTAACTTAAACTCAGTTACAGGTTCGATTTATCATAACGCTTATTTAAGTCTTGTTTGAAACGCCGATATGAACTAATTAGAACGGTCGTCACATTTATCGATCAACTACATATATCAAGATAATTTCGAGATACTTTCTGAGAATTTCCATTACGTGTTTGATATCATCAAAGCTATTACACAATTATGAAAGCCCTGAAATGATACACCTGTAATGAAGATTGCCACCGTCCAGTAATTGGATCAATGATACCTTGGCTGATTTTACTTATCAGGGCTAGACCCAGCTGGACCACTGTTCGAGAACTATCCATCTGAGGCTCGTCTTAACCCCGGAGATGCTGACCTTGTCGACGTCATCCACACGATGGGACAGCAGGGCTTCATCCTTGACTTCGGTACACTCACGCCTCTTGGTCACATGGACTTCTACCCTGCCGGAGGTAAAATCCAACCCGGGTGTATCAATAAGGAGCACTGGCACGGAGACAACGAAGTGACCGGAGGTCAGATAAGATAAATATCTTTCAATTTGATTTGTTTCGATTAGTAACATGTTATCAATTGACCTATATAGACATATTTTCATATCGCACATGTGTATACAAACTACTGAAATCCCGCACAGATATCATCGGTTGTAGCCACGCTCGTGCTGTCACATACTACGTCGAATCAATCGCTCGCAACTGCTTCAAAGTTCGTCAGCAGTGCACTAATGAGCAAAACCTACCGGTGCGTACTAATTACAATTTCCTGATTAAATACGCTACAGGCAAAAACTCGGCCTAATGGAATATCAATGAACTCTTAGATGACCAATGCTTTATTTTTGTGCAGGGCTCCTGTTATACTTGTGGAAGCAACTGCCACTCCATGGGCTTTAGAGCTAATACCATTAGTAGAAATGGTAAATTCTACATCGATGTCAACAGTCGCGCTCCTTTCTGTCAAAATTAGATGGAATAACAGAAAAAGGTGCATCACACACCGTATATAGGAGATTTATTAATAGGTTACTCGGGATACTTTCACTTTTGAATAAACTATTTGAGATAGTAATAATGTGAGTCATGCGTGTCTTTATAATATGATCCACTCATAACCCACACACAATAATCTCCCTGGCTTGCATAAAAGCCTACACACTTCTGGATTGAGGTAGTTTAAATATACAACGCCATATTTAAAAAAATGGCATTTCGGGCTGGTACTCACGAGACGTTATCTTCTTAAATGCCACTCTACCTATAACTCTTTTTAATTGACATCACAATTTTAGGATTCAGTAAATCCATGATGATTCCCTTAACTTCTAGATATCATTGTACCAGCTTGCGTTTGTAATGTTACCATATACGAAGGAAGGGAAATTCACCTATCAAGCCTAAACAAACAGATTATGGCCGTCAAAACGGATTTCCCAACGGCTTTGGTGACCACACGAGGCTGCATCACACAACCATTCGTCTGATACAAAGAACAATCCAAAATTGTGTAAAAGTATACTATCTTTAATAGATTAGGTCATGTAGGTGTGATAAATCTATCAGAAAGTTTCGGAAGTCATCGATGTAATCTACCATAAAGTTTATCATTATAGCCCAACTATCTAATTTGTCCGTATTCGTAAATAATATATATCATTCTATTCGATCTCAATATTGCGCGAGGTATCAGATATAAGCATTGTCAGGAGTATTATTCAAAATTTTGAATGGGATTTTGAAACATTTGTTACTGGTCACGACTGACTGCCCAACGTCTGATCGAATTACTGTTAGACATGTAAATGGTTATTTAGCATTTCCATGTTAAGGGGTTCCTATGGGATGAATCGAATTAAACACTGCATAAATTTGTTAACTATATATGTTTATTATTCAACTTCTGGTGCAGAAATAACTAGTACAGTAAAGTAGTAAGCCACTGAACGTGGAAGCAATAAATACATTATAATAATCATTTTATGGCAAGACCCCTGGTCAGCATATGATATAAGCTGTCGTTTATGATACACAACATGAAACGATGATAAATATTTCAATATTTAGCTAATTAACATTTGACTAATCGAGTCATGTCATATTTGAAATGCCCTTTACTAACATAGCAGTTGTCAAGAAATAATCTTCATTATCAGTATCACAGTTTGCTTAAAACTACTTGTTAGCAGTTAATAAATATACATTTTTCCGTCAATAATTTATACATTTGCTCACGATAGATACATGTAAATCATAGCATCAATATTTAGATGTTGCGGACAAACCTTTAAAGTCAGCTCAAAACTGTTGTCAGTCAAACTTAATTATATCCAAATGTAATTGACAAAACTGTTTATAATTCTAAGTTGCTCAATAAATTATTGGGCCAAACATTCAAATGATTTGACCCTGATTCGACGATATGGTTATGACTTCAGCTGTATGAAAGTATCGATATATGCGCACATGTGAGATCATGTGCACATGTGTGAAATAAATAAATGAGTGTTGCAATGATTATTC
>JAXGGS010048774.1:0-23157 GCA_035585475.1 Armandia brevis | reverse complement strand
CTTGATTAACTTGAGGGCAGCCTTGATCTTTTCTACCATCCGGATAATTGTTACACTGTGTTTGAGATCACAAGAATTTATCAATTCCAGGTTTGATTATTCTGATCAGGTGATCGAGAACGTGACTCGCCTATTGTAACAAACTCTGACTGGTTTGTCAACACACACGGGCATGTGTAAATCTCGGTGAAATCTCGCGTGGCACCTCTCGTCTTGCCCTCTGACCTGAGTGACCTAATCGTCAGCGCGTTTAAAGGGGTGAAACACTGATTTCCCATAATAGAGAAATCTCGGGTGAAATCGATTTCAACATGTGCTTTTGATGGCAATTTTCCGACTGTGGAGCTGTCAAATCAATGGCGGAAGCGGCCGGGAGGGAAGAAATCAAGTTCATATCAACAATGACGGGGTCAGGTAAATCGGGATGAACAGAAGGAGGCAGCGATTCTTAGCGGCACAGAGGGAAGAGGCAACAACAACAGCAATCGCTTTCTCTGTTAGCTCGTCTAATTGATGAAAAACTTGCCTGTATCGGTTTCCAGTGTATCTGGAGTGCGGATACACCCCGGCTCGGCCTGTTATCCTGCTTCACAGTGAGAAAAACTCCCAGCAGACATTGATTTAAGGGGACGCCTTAGAAATGCTGTCTCCTAACATTGATCCGGCCCGCAATGCCCGCAGTCCCCCAATTCAGAGTTTCCCCATGAGATGTTTTGTTCTCACTCTGGCCCGAGGGTTAACGATGTCAGCCGGGTGCATCCGCTAGCTATGACATCACACTGCCGCGCTAAAAGAGAATACATCCGGCTGCTTACGCCAACTCTTTTCTAATTTTTCTGATCCGCCCCCAAATGGCAAACCCTGAAATTGCGTCCTCACGTGACCGGCGAACGCTAAATACAGCATGCCCTGAGCCTGTCCGCCGGAAGTAGTTTTACAGGAAGCGGGTGCGACTCTCCGCTAGCACAATACCCGGTCGTGGGGGAGGAGGGCTGCTACTGCTCCTGACAACAAAACCCCACAGTGTTTAGCAGTAAGCGGATTAATACACTTCTCAGGAGCTGTGCGCAATCTTATGCTGAGATTAGCACTAATCCTGTCCGAGTCCCCCCGTTAAGCCTCATGTATTGATCTTACATTTCTCACCCCCGGATGCTAATAACTGGTGGGGCGCCCCTCCCTCCACTCGCGCCCTTAAATAATGGAGAGGGGCGCCGCCATTAAAGCCACCCGAGTCCAGCACCCGATCTTTATGTGCGGAATCTGATCAGGATGAATAGTTCGTCCCCGAGTGTCTTACCCCTAATGAAGACGCATCGGGTGCCGTTTTTTAATGCGGGGGCGGCAAGTGGCGGTCTCACGTTCTCTCTGAGAGTGGGGAAAATTCCGGCTTCACGCTCATCCGGGACCTGTAGATCAATTTCCACGTTACCTACCGGACTGCGCCGCCATCATCGGGATATTAAATATTCCGGAAGCTGCGCCGAGATTATCTCCTGGTGCGGCGATTGTGTCGCTCACGTTGGGATACGGCTAGCTAAGTAGGTCAAGGTGGCGGGTGCATGCCGGGTAAACAGGAAGCTCACGTTTTGTCCAATCCCAGATCGCCGGGTTTTATGGCCTGTTTTACATTTCTATCATGGGACGAGTGGCGGAAATGAGCCCAATTGGTTCCCCTGTTGCCGATAAATTACTCATGACGGAAATCTATTTGCCTTCCCGCCTTTTCCCCGATCCCTTTCTCGAGCGCAGACGATCCATGTGCTGTCATTGTCTCTCCGCGATTCTCCAGAGCAGCAAGAATTAGATGAGAAATAGACGAAATGCAGACATGTTATAGACATGAGCAGATGAAATACAGACGGAATGCAGATGGTTATGCCGAGATCTTAACAAACGCAAGAACAAACCTAAAACTAGACCTGAACAAGGGGACGATAACGATTGATGAGAGTAGCTTCTCCTCATTAATTGCTCAACTCTTACTGAACGTTCTTCAGTGATTAGACGACTATCGACGTTTCGTTAACCCTCTCTTACTTGTGATAAAGTCATTGCCGTACGTGAGCACCATCAATTGAGAGGAGCGGCACTTTTTCTGTCTGTTGCTCGAGTGTAAATGTCATTAAGGGGGAGTCGAGTGAGCGATAAGTTGGGAATTATATAGTTGCTGCCGCTGAAGCACGGACTTCCTTTTACTTAAGGGGCCACGATGAGAGGTCTAGCGAATCTCCTGGTGCAGTATCTAAACAGTCCTCGCCTTCAGCAACTTAACACAGACTTAACATCACGACCCTCCATCATTGTTATTTACAATGACTGTTATGATCGCCTAATATTTACTGTATACTGTATAAAGCCGAGTCATGAACACTGGAGTGTTTGTTCCCAAACAATGCCAGTGTCTGAGCGATATTCAGGGATATTCAGGGAGACTGGAAAATGATTTGTTGTTCATTTGAGAATGTTGATCCCACACACATCAACACGTCAATCTGGATACTGTATCTGGATCTCAAGGTCGCCATCTTAGAACGTCATTACGGCGTGAAAACTCGGCGTCTATTCGGTGAGCGATAATCAAGTGTAAAGAGCCCAGAACGAGACTCGAAGCACAACAGATTAAATTTGTCAGATTGCCTCTTTCTTATCAGTCGCATCATGTTACTCGCGTCTTATAAATTCCTGACGAGCGTCACCTAAGTCAGGTACGCCGGAGTTTTTATATCCGGGTAACAGAATGATCCCCTCGCTGCTTCACTCACGGTAACCTGAGCCTTCTCCTCCATTTCCTGCCATGTTGATCTGGTTAACACGCCGATAAAGTCGTACTCATCTTTTTAATCATTTAAATCAGTGCCTATAGCGTTCGCCATTCCCGCGTCCACGTAAATGATACTAGCCTCGCCTTCGTCATGAAATAATGGCGAGATATAATGGCGAGAAATGGGTGATTTATCCGCAGAATTCTCTGATATCGCCCGGAAAGAGGAAATGTTCTCGGCGCGCGATTTAGCGAGTCGCATTCTGACAGGTCGCGCGTTAATAATGTAAGCGAGGCTACACGACGGGAAGCAAAAACAGTCAGGTAGTTAGGAATGTTGTCTGCTCGTCATTAAGATGTAACAAACAGACGTGAATAGACTCGCGAGGTGCCTGTATGTATTAATTATTCACGCTATGTGGCTCTATATTTGTTTAGTAGAAGGGTTCGTGTCACATGGTTTGTCAGGTCGGTATTGTCGTCTGCTTCTGGCAGCCAGACGATAATAGATGAACTCTAGGATGTTAAATAAAGAATGGTGTTAGTTTGTTGGTTTTGTAAGTTGAAGAGAAGTTGTCACGGTCTATCAATTATTGTGATGAATGGCTGGATAGCATCAATAATTTGCATATTTACTTCGCTGGAGCAATCGACTATAAAAGCAAAATTCCAGTCGGGAGATATGACAATGAAATATCATCTCCAAAACGTAAGGATTGATGGGGAATTTCAACTCTATAAGATGTAGAAGTTGGTGGTCTCTAAATGCTAAAGGCACACTTTTGCGATAAATGGGAAATGAAGTTTACAAATCCGGTCAAGAATTTGTGTGATTGGCAATTTCAACATTGTTCAATTTCCCTAAATTTAAATTCATCGCCGTCTGTCACCCACACTGACATACAATATTGGGGAAATACATTTCTAAAATGTTCGATTCTATCCTCTGACTTTACACCAGAATCGCACCGATTATTGAAACTTATTGCACCTGAAATCCAAGATTCCACATATGAACTCATGTCAGTCGTATCACTTCCTGTCCAGTCCTAGCTACTGATGAATAAATTACCTATTACACAGCGCAGTAAACTGAGATAAATCACGGAAGCCATGAATAATTCTGCGCACCCTCCCAACATACCCAGATAAAACAAACCCAGTCTCTGGATACAGACGATACGCCGGGTATGTTTGTCTACGTGAAGAGCGGCGCAACCATCGGGCTAAATTACCTCTGGGTTATCTAATGTTTACTCAAAGTCCGCCATTTTACCCCGACACTCGTCAAGTTTCTCCCAACTGTTAACCAAACAGTCAATAACCACAATTAATATAACACTTCCATATTCCATATACCTGCCCGAAACTAGCACTTGAATGCTTGATATCGGATAATGCATCAATTATTGAATCATTCATACAGTGAGAATAGGAGGAGAGGCATCATGAGCTCAGTACTCACGGAAATAATACAGGGAGGATAGGCATCATGCGTATGACCTAACGTAGAAAGTTTCATAGAGAATACAAGTATGTATATTTACCTTGTAATGTATCACTGTCTCTGCGTTGAATCCGTCCTGGAAAAGAAAAGGAAAACAAATTTAAGATATATTATTGGAATATCGATTCTTATTAATGCAGAGAGAGAGCTCGAACATATCACAGGTAAACTTCTGTCAAAATGTAAAGGCAAGCGAGATATGAAAGTGACAAAACAAAACGTTTCCTTGATAAGACAGGCACAATAAATTATGGGATTTATTCATTTAAATGCGTGGCACTGTTAGGTTTCAAAAAACTACATTGAGTTTATTACATTTTACTGTGTAACTATAAATTATATGTTTAAGTACTAATTAATCAGTAGAATACAGTGATTTCTTCCAAGTGAGAAGATCGAACTCAGAAATGTTCAAACTAGCGACCTCCAAGGGATACTGGTGGAGAGACCACAGTTCTGCCTCCTGTCTGTGATAGCTCCCTCCCCTGAGAGCCGCCTGCTCTAGTCATAACGATAGCAATGAAGATTCTAATCTAGGTGCATATACATGTAAGCTGTGACAAACTATTAACTACGACAATGGATCTCCCATAGTGACGAGAAATACGCATTATTAATAATGTATCTCACAAAAAGTACTGATGTAGAGGACAAAGTCCTGCTTCCAGTTGGTGATTTACAGTTAAGTCCCCCCCAGAGTTCCCGTCTGCCCGCTGTAAGCGCCGCCATGATGTGTGAGAGACGCGGCGGTCCAAGGTGATCACTTCCGCAAATATCGCTAATCGTAAAATTAATAAAACCAGCTCAGGGAATGTGGAAATGTCGTGTTCGGGAATAGAACAGAGGGGTATTTCTGACAATATACGATCGACGAGCAATAGAAACGAGTTCTATCGGGTACAATGTCGCTGATTTGCAACCTGCACAAAAACCGCTATGACTATCGTCTGCCTCCTCCTCATTTCCCGCCAAATCTGACGTAAACAAGAATATTGGAAAACGTTATTCTCTCGCCCGAATTCAATGGCGGAGTAATACGGCTACATAGAAGCGGCCCAGAAAGAAATCATTTGTTTACGGCAGCTCTTTTTTCTAGGAGCAGTCGATTGGAAAAGTTAATGTGGTCACATGTCGACACCTCGCGCGCTGAAAGGGGCTTTGTGCTGGTGAGAGTGGGGGAAAGTGGGAGAGAGTGGGGGAGAGTGGCGGAGAGTGGGGGAGAGTGGGAGAGACTGGGGGAGAGCGGGGGAGAGTGGGAGAGACTGGGAGAAAGTGTGAGAGAGTGGGAGAGAGTGAGAAGAGTGCGGGGCGAGAAATCGACGAGAACTGATTTCCCGCGCTCACAATAAATCCACCTCTCGTCTGCTTCACCAGCTATAATCACGCGCCCTTTCACCGGCTCTCGTGCATTATTTCCCAACACCAGATGCCCCGCTATTTTCAGATGTGAAAGCGAGACTCGAGCAGCCCTGAGCGAGGGGCGGACATTGTGAATGGGCGATAATTAGAGGTGTGGCCACAGTAATGTGACTGTGAATTATGAATAACATTAATTATATCCGAGCATAGCGACCGCTTTGCCTGGAAGTTATCAATTGTGAGGAGACTAATTACAGTAATCCACGGGAACTGCGATGTTTGCCGGGAATCCCGAGCCTCGACTTGGTACTTGCTGGAGTGGCAGAA
This sequence comes from Armandia brevis, assembly GCA_035585475.1. NCBI lineage: Eukaryota > Metazoa > Annelida > Polychaeta > Opheliidae > Armandia > Armandia brevis. The sequence continues at coordinate 17,200 of JAXGGS010048774.1, read as the reverse complement.
CTGAGGTATATAAAATAAAATGGGAAGAGTTTAATGTCAGAATGTTTTAAACATCGCATAGCAAATATCCACCAGCAATCGTCAATCAAGTAGAAATGAAAGTGCCGCTACTGATCGCGAGTTTCAAATTAGCTGGACAATTATCTTCACATATGTCCTTTATAATTAGTTTGATCTTAACTTCGCCTGTGAAGGATCTAGCTGCAAATCCGATTAATATATCAGTTATTAGTCGACAGAAGCACGTCAAAAGTGTTGTGATGAGAAGTATTTCTCATTATAGTTAGTGGTAAAGTGCTTTTTAAAAACACGTCTGGCCGCGGGGAGTCAATACCGCTGTTCTCGGAGTAATTTGTCCGCGGGGTGATTTTGGGGCGGATTATTTTATCTCACCTAGGTTTACACCTCTTAAGCCGGCATTGATTTCAGGGCTGTGAGAAAAACCATCACCCGTGAGTTCCCGGGGGGCACGGGGGCTATTGTCCTGACCCCTCTCCTGACCCCCGCGGTCCCCGAGGATGGCGCTCAGACAAGCAGAGAAGTGATTTAGGTCGGTTTTAAAACCGTGTTCACAGCAGAGAATGAATCAGGCAACTGAGTAACACTGCGGATCCTCTTCTCCCGGCCACTCAACAGAGGAGCACAGATAACCAAGCTGCAGGGAGAAGCAGTGGCTTAACCCAGTTGTGCACTGAACAGCTGTCTGGTTTGGGGTATAACAACCACTAACATGACCTACAAAATATCTGTCTCATGTCGGCTGTTCTTCGACCTTTATTATTCCTCATATCTATATCTCCCCAAGCCGGACTGGGCTACTTCCTTCCTCTCCTCCCGGACCCCCCCCCCCCTTCCCTCTTTCACTCAGCCCATTCGGGAGCACATGGGGAATGAGGCGGCCTCGGGCATTCACCATTGATGATTTAGCGGCACCACCAAATCCCCGATAACAATATTAAAGCGGAGCTAGGTCCTTACAGGTCAAACATCGTCATCTCCGGACATAAATCTTTATTCCTACATTCCCGCTAACCTTCGCTAGACTGGCCACACTGATGGTACCATGGGAGAGGGAAATAAAACCTGTCTTCTCCCTCATGGGTGTCGCTGTTAGTCTATGGACGCTTCCTGTCCCATTGTTACCGAATCATCTGCTATTATCCCTCACGCCAGAGGTCAGGTCCTCTGCGCCGCTTTGCAGCCCTGAAGAAATACTTCTCATCACAACACTTTTGATGAAGGTGGATGCGCGGGGTACAGGAAGTGCTGGCACTGACCGTTATCCGCCATGGGGTGAGGAATGAAAGCACTTATCACACACACACTGTCGGTTGTGGGTAGTACACAAAATGGCGAAGTCGAATTCCCAGTGGACCGCACCACGTGATAAACACCCAGACATCTTTGGTCCGCAGCAATGAGTCTCATGGAGATCTGTAATGGTCCTGGTCTTACAGGATGCAATTGGTTTCTTTAATTAAGTCCTGGACTGGAACCGTCCATGTCATACTTCTGTCCTTAAATGTTCACTGTGACAGTTTTGGCTTTATCGTTCTCTGCACTCAGATTCGCAAAATCCACAGGGGCAGCTCGAGATGCAGCAGAAAGTGCCCGGATATGAGTTCAGATTGAGCACTGAGTCAATGTAGAGAGGAAACTGAGCCAGTGCTTTAGCATATCCTGGTAAAGATCCAGCGGCTCAATGTTAAAGAGACCCTAGCTACTGGAGGACTATTCTATTTATTCAGAGCATGCTACACATATTCAAAATATCGACTTAAGCAAGCAGAGTTTTGTAGCAAAGCTCGACTTGTCTATTGTGGGGAAACTTGTAAGTGCCGGTCTTAAAACTGGCGAGCAAGACCGATTATTAGGGCAAACCTCTGGAGCTGCTCAATATGCCAATGGCAGCAGGGCATCAAATAGACATTAGCCAATGAAAAATATGCTTTGAATAAAACTTTCCACTGCCTTTCATCTATGATTTGTTCTGGTTTATAATTATTTGGCAGCCGTTGACGCCTCGCGCCTTTCCCACCTCTGAGTGACTTTAGCTACGCTCTATATAAAACTAACCGCGCAGAGGTGATGTGAATAAAACAAACTGAGCAGAGGAGATGTGAATAAAACAAACCGCGCAGAGGGGATGTGAATAAAACAAACTGAGCAGAGGAGATGTGAATAAAACAAACCGCGCAGAGTCAATGTGAATAAAACAAACCGAGCGGAGTGGTGATTTATCACCATGTGGTCGCTGTCAGACGCAGGGGATGATGGGAATGTTAAAGCCCTGATGATGAGCACGTGCTCACGCCTGAGGACCGCCACCATTACTCCCGCCAGGTGGCGTGTATGATGTGGGTTTAATGACACGTGTGATCAGGTGAAGGCGGGATCCACCAGGCAGATTTACCAGTGGACCTCTGTACCACAGCCGTAAAACACACCTGGGACCTTCAACTTCGTCAAATCTCATTCATGTTCAGATGCCACCGCTAACATTATCGCTGGATTTTGTGTTTTATATCAGTTGTTTTGTTATCGGTTTTATCTCTCATCTGCTAATTGTTTTCCCGCCATATGTGAAGGTCATGGAATGCGGGCAGAGGTCATTACGGGGTGGAGGATTCACGCTTTGTTAGATGTCACTTATTTCTCCCCGCCCGCTCAGGTCAGGGGGATGAGAGGGGGAATGTGACCTGAGCAGTTGTGTAAGCAGCGATAACATTCATCTGTGTTATCAGATATGTGGGGGAAATATCTGCTGCTCCAGCTTCATCAAACCGTCAGCGTTCGACACAGAAATAAAGGCGGCTGTCGCTCGGAGATTTGCGGCTAAATCGAGGCCGCTCGGCCGGAAATTGCCCCCTCGGGGTGGTGTGTAAGTGGACTGACATTTCTCGTGTAATTCTGCAGGTAAAAGGAAGCCACCTCTCACCAGTTTACTTCGCTAAGCGTCCGGTAATATGTCACTGGCTAAAACACCATATTTTAGGAGGCTTACTAAATACAGCCTTAACTACCGTCTTTATCTGTCATTACCTAAAAATGACCTAAATTCACCAACTTTATCTGAGACTTGCCAATAACACCATATTATATGTAACTCAGTAAAAGCACCGTCTTTATCTCTGATAACCTAAAGACAAGGTATGCATCTGTGACTTTCAAAATCTCCGATTTTATCTGATACTGTAACGCCTGATTCATCTTCTCTTACCATCCTTCCGTGGATTATGTCGGGAAACTGTCGTTAAGTTCTAACTTTACTAGAAATGCACTCTGTCAGAAACATTAGTAATTATCAAACAACTTCCGGTTTACATCCTCCTATCCTAGAATATTGACGTCATACACACAGCATCATAACTGTTATATTAGATCGCCATCACAGCATCATAACTCTGAGAAGTATACCGCGTATATACAGCGCCCTGACCGCACTGAGTTTTTCTGCACTTATAGCGGATACGTAGTAACAAGTACGGAGATTTATAACGGGCACATTGCACCGAGTTTGTGACATTGTTTATGGCCTGTGGCGACCTCTGGTGGCTCTATTATCTCCCTTGGTGGCTCGTGGAGTGTCGAAGCTCAGCCTTGCAGTGACAGAACACGTTATATAGGTCACACGTGGTTGGTCTCCAGGCGCCCAGTTCACGTGATGGTTTAACACCGAGTAGGGTACATAATCTCCCCGTGCAAACTTTACACAGTCCCGGAATTTTATCTAGCATGTATCTCAGTGTTCCTGGAATTGTCTTGTGCAGAACCAGGCTCCCCGGACCATTTAAATTTGGAGCAATGATGCTGTCCACTCTAAATATAGAAGATCTCATGTATGATTTATGGTGACATGCGGCTTTGTGACATTCTAGTTCTAGCTTAGTAACCTCCCATGTCACACCAGCTTTATAAAAATTCGGGACATGCAAGGGCGCAGGTGCGCTGTGTGATGTAAACATGTATGATGTAAATATGTATGATATATACCTCTGACAGAGTTCCCTGAATATGATCGGACTACCTCTCCCGCTGGTGCCTCGCGTGCACAATTTCACAGGTTTATAAAATGTTGACGCAACATTCTATCTACATACGCTCCTCTCACACTTCTAACAGGCGGGTTATTTCTTCATTTATTTCTATCTTACAATATCATGATACAAAACACATATGATTTAAGTGGTTATTCATCAAAACCCACTCGGGAATTATTACCTATATTTGAAAACTAGAGTTCCAACATCTGGCGTTATATAATTTTTGCTGTCTGAGACATTGCTTGTTCCTGTTAGGACATAAATCTCATCAAAATGATCACTTATCCAATATGAAAACCATCGCTTCAGCTTATAACTGAAATATTCCCAGTCCTGCTACTCGTGTGAAACCAATCCTCCTCATCGTCGTCATCAAACACTCGGTTACACGTTATATAACGAGATGTAACGAGATTATAACGAGACTATGACGGGGTGCGGGCGGAGGATGAAAGTGACAGAGAGTAACGAGCCTTGGCAGAGTTTATCCCGTGACCCCTAGCGCCTGGTTCTGCTGCACAATAAAGAGGGGACAGGGATTCGTCTTGTTTAACAGCTCACATCGTTGTACCAATCAGGCTTGTCAGTATGAAGCATGGGGAGCATTAGAGTGGTCACTTTGTGGGAGGATTTCAGTGCATTTTACCAGCTTACAATCTAACTGGACACTGCACCAACATGCCCGCCCCCGGTTCCTGCTAATGTCAGTCATGCTTGCCTGATCAAAGGTAGCGTCAGCGCAAATGTCAGAACTGATGTCAGTGCTAAAGTCAGACACCCATGCATCGCCTGCTCATATCTTTGATTAGTTCTGCTCACTCCTTAAATAGGTCAGCTGAGAGTCGCTTAAACCGGGCTAACTCGTCCTCGAGGGTGCGGAGAGCAACAGCTGAGAAGCAGCCGCCAATAAACATCTGCTAAATCAAGAAGGGAAGTCGTGTTAGCCAAGGACAGACATCACCTTTTAGCGGCCATTATATCATGATACGTGACCAAACTCTCCAGGAAAACGGGAAGAAGGTTCCGCCTGAGAGGCTGGTGCTGAATACGAGAGTTAATCTCGGTTCCTCCCGAGTGACAGAAGCTTGTTATTGACGCATTGTGAGAGAATCATCTTTACTTTCCGCTCTGAGAATAAGTAGCTGGGGTTAGTGGGAGAGCCACTACCTTCGACCGGCGTCTGCATCGATCAGCCTGACCTCTGGGGGCCGAAGCTGACCAGATTATTTACCCAAGGCTGTGACAAGTCAATATCTGTAAACAGGGTGCACAATTTATCTGTTTCTTGTTTACATTCCCCCGGGCGATTTTCCCGCCAAGTTCTCGGGGAGCAGACAACATCACCCTTCTGTGAGTCCGAGTTTAAACAGGGGAACAATCTTAGACGCCATGACCGGCGGCGATACATCTGGGGCCGGCATGTCATCGCACGCACAACCCGGAAGTCGTAAAACTGACATGCGCATATGTGCTCGGTCTCTTTGTGGAGCAACTCGTGCTCATGCTGGGTAACAAAACGCTAGGGTAACATGTGGCCTCACTCGCGCAAAGTTCATCAGCAAGGCAGATTAAGGCCGGAGTTCCGACAGATCAGAAAATGCGCGAGATTCGCAGCAGACGATCATATCTGTGCCGGGCAGATTTCCCGCCACGGGAGCAGACGATCAAAGTTTCCCGCCAGAGGAGCAGACAATCCTCGGGAGGGCCGCGAGAAACCTGATACAGATCCAGGTGAATATTTCCATATCCGCATCTCGTGCAGTCCCCCACACGTCAGCTCGTTCCCATGGATGATATGACCCCGACAAAGAGGAGAAGAAATGGCGGACATGAAAACATGTATTAGTCTAACGGGGCTGGATGATGACGGGAATACTACATGAGGGTTTTTCTCCCCATGGCGTTATCAAATATACAAGGGTGTACAATGTGCGATTTGAATGACTGTTCTCAGGTGAGTCCTATTCAATCGCTCATCGTAGGCGTCTAGCTTCTGTCAACGGAGCTGGGGGCAGACAGCACAATGTTCAACTGAAAAGAATGACCACCGCAGGTCTGGAGGAGTCCCGGGTAGTGGTGTGATTTCCGCAAAATACCTGCCAATCGACGATCTGATTGTTGTGACGGAGATTCAATTAGATCTTAGTGAGCCAGCTAGATAGGAAGCTCGTGGTCCAAATTTCTTTGTACATAATCTTGTAACATGTAATAACAATAAACCTGGGAAGTTGAAGAAACAAGAATGAGTTGTTATATTAGAACAGCGAGATTCTACCCAGGTTCAAAAACTGGGAGAGTGAGGAGGGAGAGTGTGGGGGAGCTTAGAAAGAGCCCCGATCCACCGATGACATTTACCAACAGAGTCCTCTCCGGATAATGAGGTTCCCTTTGAGACTAGACCAGACTGGCCCAACTTGACTCAACTTGAGTCGAGTTGAGTTGCTCAAGTTGTCGATCAAACTCATTCTGAAGCGTGTCATGTTGTGTCATTATCCAGAAAGTTCAACCAGAGGGACCACTCAATGATGCCGTGACAGTTTGGACATGGATTATTTAGACAAACACAGACTCTTGATACAGTCGAGCGCTTCCCCTTAACATCGCTCAAGCATGACGCAGTTAAATTTAGAGAGACAATACTCGATATAATGACATGCCACAGAACAACAATCCAGTAATTCAGCATGTATGAAACGCATGATAAGCAGCCATCGTTTACGGTAGAGCGGGATTAATTAATGAGAATCACCACACCCAAGTCCCAAACGTTTCAGTTTTTGACCACTAATCCAGTTTCAAATCTCGTTATATTTACACGACATTTGTAGAACAGAATACAAAGAGGCCGAGTATCATACATTGATCCCCCGTGCACGAGCATTAGACAGAAGTTTTTTGTTTTTTTTTTCCCCTCCCACATAGAAAAAACAGGGTTTAATCCGCCACCATCATTCAATCCCCTCCCTCCGTTGAAGATAAAAGAGTCGGCAGATTTAAAGGGAAAGATGGCAGCCACCCCGGTCACGTCCAATCATTACACAGCAGATGTGATCGTCTAGCGCGAGCAGAAACCGCGGGAAAACATACTATGTGAAACTATAAAACCGCGGGAAAACATACTATGTGAAACTATAAAAAAAGGTTTTATCTCCCACAAGTCAGCGCGGTTCCGATAATGATAACAGCGGGGACGAGACACGTGCCAGGCTGAGCGATTAATGGCGGGGTCGAGCGTGAGTACTGATCACGTGATTGATTGATGGACCTCTCTGTGCATGCCTCATCCATCGTCATTATCGTCCCGGATGTGGAGATCCGTGCAGTGGAAGCATTGTGGGGGACGGGAAGGATGATATCTTACATCACATGATCTATCTGCCTCACTGTGCATGCGTCAGAGAGGCCGGATGTGGGTACACAACGGAGTCAGTGCAGTGGGAATAATTATGGCTGTGTGGGAGCTTGTGACATTTAGCCACAGCTAAATACAAACTGTGCGGGATAGAGATGAGATAAGGGCGACGCACTTACCTTCATTGACCTTCACTGACCTTCACTGACCTTCACTGACCTTCACTGACCTTCACTGACATTCACTGACCTTCACTGACATTCACTGACATTCACCAGTAGAACATTGACGCGGATGACACAGCGTTCCCAGCCGCCAACTCGGGGACATGTACTACTCCAGTGATGAAGCGACCAATTCCGCCCCGTAATTCTGCTTTTAATTTGTGGTAAACCAGCGCGCCCTTTAAAGTCTAAGCCCGGCAGGTTCTTACTTGCAGATGCTCTTACTTACAGATGCTATCACCGCCAATGTCAGACGAAATAGGCGCGTTTCATGAGGCTATTCTCATCAGTTCTGATGTATTACAGCGATACGCGGCTTCATTAATGAAGATTTACCCACAAGCGTAAGATTTGCTGTGGATTAAATCAACCAAGGGATAAGTTGTAAGGCGGTTAGTAGATAGTGCATCCTCCTATATGTCATTATACTTGTTTCTGATTAAGACCAACTGCACCCTTTTATGTAATCGTAAACTTAGCTGGATATAAAACAGAAGGTCTGCTCTAGTAATTAAAGATTTAGGTGTCTCCAGTAAATATGGGTTGGATTAAAGATTGTTTATAGATTAAAGGGAGACTAAGTTTATAAGCTACAAACCCCGAATCCATCACTGTCGCTCACACATCAAACGTCCCACTCTCCTTTACCCCACAGTTTTTGCTAATTACCAGCAGGAATGACATGCGTATATTTCACACAGGAGAGAGTGGTTAAGTGACAATGATACAGTGCCGCTTTGTTCCGCGGGGGACACAATTAAAACCGAGGTGCCGCACAAAACAAACATTTCATGTGCTGAAGAAACAATTCTCCTCTATCAGGGTCGCGCCCGCTCAGAGGCGGCAGAAATCCACGTCAGAAAGAACATTCAATTTGCCACCTAAACCCGCCGGTCCCGGGGGAGCATGGCCGCTAACCCTGGAACACGACTCCCTTTCCCCCGCTAATGGGAAACCATCAAAAGCCCGACTAGAATTGATCTGCTGAGCCGCTTACAGTTATAGAGAGAGTAAGAGAGGGTTGTACCACCTGTGGAGACAACCTACAGTCGCTCACACGCAAAGAAACAATGTTCCTTACTGAATTGTTCCCGCCAAAACGCCTCGTGGCCTCGCACCTTTATTCTCCCTGGTCGTCTGCTCTGCACATGCACATCTATATATGGATGTATCGGTTGATACCGGAAGGATTTAGCAGGGTTATGTTTACAGGTACAGCCACAGACAACATGTATATAAAAAGGAGGCCCGCCATTGATTTGCTCCACTTTCACTTGTTGTCTGCGAATAATCTCTGATTCATGCTGGTGCTGACAAGGCTCACACAACACGTCCGATATTTGACGAGAGTGCGAGAGCAGGCAATCTATTGTACCCATCACGTACTTGTAGGTAAGGAGGAGAAGGGTTTTATTCCAGAGAAAACTTTGTTCTGCAAGAATTTATCGATGACCCCTTGTTTGTACTTGCGTCTGAATGTGTCAGCGATTAGCTCTGTATTTGTGAATATATTCAGGCAGTCTAAAGTTTAGAAGTGACAATATAGGTGGCCCATCCATGTGGCTTATGATGGGCGGTAGGCAGGTACCCAACTAGTTACTTCTTTAGTCCGTCCAGTGGTGAACTGCTTCTGTGACTTATGCTGGCGAGCTGGCATGTAGGCGGATGGCCACTTGTGTTGGTCTGAATGGTTCGCAAGCCGTTCCTGTTATTGGTAAGGGTGACTTGTCCTGGAGACAAATTGTCTCCTGGTCTGTCTTTTTGTTGGTGAGTTACCCGTGTAGGCAGTGACGGCGACTGTTTGCGGTGACGGATGGACAGACAGGTAGGTAAAGCCACTCCCCCGAGGCCGCTGACCACATAAAGCAGAGAGGACATGGACTATGTTTAGCTACTGACCACATAAAGTGGACGGGATCGGGGCTATGTTTCTATGTTTAGCTGCTGACCACATAAAGTGGACGGGATCGGGGCTATGTTTCTATGTTTAGCCGCTGACCACATAAAGTGGACGGGATCAGGGCTATGTTTCTATGTTTAGCCGCTGACCACATAAAGCAGACGGGACATGGGCTATGTTTCTATGTTAAGCCGCCCAGACGGATGAGTGGAAGAGTCGGCAGCACGAGTGCCACTTGTTACCGGCCACGTCCACCACATCAGCGCGCCTCCTTTTAGCCGCGCCAGCAGATTACTCAAACACAGAGACAGCAAACTTCATGAGCGTGAGAGATGAGAGCCATCACAGCTTCTCTACAGGCGAGCTAAACAGGAAACTAACTCTATTCATCACCGACAAAACAAGTAGTACTAAAATATCTTATCACTCAGCACCCACTTTAATTCTGCTAATAAAGGGAAGGGTTTTCACATATATATTGGAGATGAATGCCTGGAAATCCGCTTATTCTAAATATATCAGTAAATCTATCAGTGCATGTCAATGTTAATATCGAGACAATCTCAGATATCCAGATTATCCGGTTTTGTCTGATGAATAATGGTCGCGCATCTCTAAGAATGTCCACTTCCGGTGCCAGCGCCTTCATTTCCGTCTTTTCACAAAAGTGAGGGTTTATAGTTATCAATGATACATGACTCCAAATCTATATTTCTTTCATCTGAAATATGTCAAAGATATGCATAGCTCCTATTAAAAAATTGCCTCGTCGTTGTATGGACAAATTGCCAAATATTTATAGGAACACCAAAACTAGGACTTTCATGAGAGCTTTTTCAGTAAAGCTCTGCTCTATCGATATGATAGTTGCGAATAAAAGAAACCATTTTTTAAAACATACCGCAGCTTTGATTGATATGAAAGCATATTTACTAGTTTTTGGTTGAAGATGAATTCACCAAGCTATGATATATTTATCAAAGCCATCGTTTTTTGCCAATCGAATGATATATTTGCCAAACTGTAATCAATTTGCCAGAGCAAAAATCATATTGCTTCGGTCAAAGCTATCATTTATTTGAGACTTTGATGCCTAGTCTCAACACCAATGTGATGAAGAATATAACAATTTATTTCTAATCATAGTGATGAATATATTCACATGCATGTAACCCCATCCTGACAAGACACCTGATACAGCGACAATTCATCAGCATCAGCAGGGAGACTGTCCCTGTTAATATCTCCACCCTCATCAGCCCCAACTCAGCGAGGGCCGGGGAGTATTGATATGTTACATAAAATGCCCAACACTGAAATCATAAAGCGAGCATCGTATCACGTGACTATATCCGGACAGCTTTGGATCTATAAGTTATCATCCAATCAGAGCCTGTTTTACATGGTGGCTGCAGCTGTGTGTAGATCCCATCAAACTCCGTAGTGATCAGTAAGATTAGTGATTAGTGATTTAGCTTTTATATTGTTTGCAGATGTCCGGCAGATCAGAGCCTGTATCTCCCTGCATCAGCCCCTCCTCACATCTGTGAGCAGAATATCACGTTAGCTTGTATTAGCGGGGCTGAGACAAGTGAGCAGGCCGGGGTGAAAGAGGTGAAATCACTCGGAAACGATCTGAGCATCGTGTGTATGCGGCAAAGCATTCTCCCGATAGCCCAGACGATAAAAAACGCGATGTATCAGTATTGATGAAGCTCGGAGCGAGGGACCGACGAAAACAGCCGTCAAACTGTCCATAATAAATGTCCTCTCACCAGACATTGAGCGTGCACCCGGCTATATATGCTGGTACAATCAGTGTACAAGCTGCCAGCAGTTAGGGGCCAGACCAGGTAATTCTCACAGCGGGGTAAACTCCATCACAAGTAGCTACTCCCCTCCTTAATATCGCCACAAACCATTTATTCACCAGCAAATACAATTACCAAACGAGGTCTTTCGGTCTCCGTGCTCGTTCATGAGATTTTATACTTTATACCATGCAGGGTGGGGGGGGGGGGGTGGATGGTACTGTGCATAAGGTAGGAGGAGCTCATTGGAGGTGGTATGCCAACTAAGCACTCTGTAAAGGCCAAGCAGGGCGGACAGTTATTATATACACCATGTAAGCACTCTATGAAGCCAGGCAAGGCAGGCAGTTATTAAATCTATGAACTCGCCGCGTGCCTATCAGCACATTAATAGCCGCTCTGTCCCCTCATCAGCAGATGCTGCCGGGAGGGGAACCAAATCCTCCGGGAGCTTTTCAGGCACTTTCCCATGGACGGGCAAATCAGCCCCTGAAGGACTCGACCGCTGATTGTGTGACCAGATAAGAGATGAGCTACTGGACTTCATGTCTGTCTGCTTCTACAGCAGGCAGGGTCCGTCTTTGCAGCATCACGCATGAATGTTGAGCGGGTGCGTTGCTAGGCAGCAGAGCGATGTAAAGCAAGCATATGTCATAACCAGATATGCCTACCTCATTGATAAGTACTGTATAAAAATGATCCTATGTCGTCTCTATTACAATTCCAAATTATACTCTCCTGCATATCACAGTAAATCTTCTCCCACACAATGCATCATGCCGTCTCCTGCTGTACACAGCATACCATCACCCCCATTAGTGACTTCCTCCAAGCAAGATATGAGTCTTGCAATATAAAAGAGACCCGGCGCTAAGATGCTGTTATAAAATGCATCGAGATGTAACTTAAGTATTCACCTGTATATATAAATGTATGCACATGGATTGAGATTGATGTAGCCAGCTCTGCATTGATCGTGCAGTAACAGAACGAGAAGCCAGGAGAGAATTGCGTGTTAACTGAGTTTAAAAGTTTCACTGTTTTGTGCTGGATACAGACAGATAATGGTGAGACACATGTTAGACTCGCGCCATTGTTCTGTAAGTGGATATCACATGACAATGCAGCAATTAAGCTCGGTGTTTGATATCAGCTGGAGATGAATCTATTAGATAGCGATACCCCTTTCATCGACTTCAGCCACTGAGTTGTCAGATTTGCGGCTTTAAAGCGGCAGAATGAGTGACAATAAAACTGTGTCAGATGTTTCCTAGCCACCATAAACACAGTTTATTTAGCTCATAATCCGCACTCACATAAAACATGGTGTAATTGTGAGCGCCATCATGTAAATTATCGTTATTTAATGCGGATAATCAGAGATTATAATATTTTATCTTGTTTTCTTTGTCATAACAACCACAAAACTGAATGATGAATATTCTATGTGAAATGAGACCATTAATCCAAATTCAATATTCAATTTGATGAAACTATGGGCGTTGCTTTGTAGTTCAACTTCTATGACTGAAATGACAACCATTAATTTGTTATTAGGTTATTTACAGTCAGATACAAAAAAAATTAAAAAGACACAAAGTGGGCAAAGCTATTTTTCAAAATTTTGCCCAAACTATCATATTGTCATAAAAAGGATGCCTCATTTGAGGATATCAGGGTTTAAGGCTTGTTTAAAAAAGCACTAGCCAATTTGGCTAGTGGATTTTGAAAAGCACTAGCCAAATTTCAAAAACGCCAGCCAAATTTTAAACAGGAAAATGTAACTGAATCAGTACAAACTTAAGTAAAAGCGACATATCAATCACTACAAATATAAGTCATTTTCATGGAGCAATTCAAGGACATCATTTTCTGTTAGATATGTTACAACTTACTTTGTGCATACTTATTGTCAGCAATTGTTTAACATTCACACTTCAATGTAAAAAAAAGACAGTCAAAAAGCACTAGCCAGTGGATTTGAAAAAGCACTAGCCAAATTTGAAAAGCACTAGCCATTGCTAGTAGGCATCTTAAACCCTGTGATATATTTGCAATTTGTGCCAAACTTATAATAGGTCGTGTCTGGATTCAAACTTCCCATATGGTAATTTTTATTTTGTATGTCTCCCATCACCCTTCAATAAAACTAGTTGCCATTCCACCATGTTTCGTCATTTATAAAAAAACAGTGCCTCTTTATTCTTATTGTCAGAGCGCACTTGATAACTTGAGACAAATCTCCATCAACCCAGTGCATGCTAAATATTCATCTGAAGTGGATATCGTAAAATTGATCATGCTTGCTGTAATACAGGAGATAGAGATACATAACCGGGTGTTGCTACATACAGAAAGCTGGCAAACAGCTGAAGAATCTGACAGATAAGAGATGCTTAACAAAGTCAAACCCGTGGAGGGGGGGGGGGGGGTCTGTGTTAAGCCGAGCCTAAACTAGGGTTACTGTCATCTGGTCTTGGCATTTTGACCTTCTAAAAAAATACCCTGCGTGCATTTGATACAGTTTGTGGTTGACTTGGGTTCGGCGGGGTTGAGCCCCCGTATCCAGATACCAGAGATTTGTGCTTCAGTAATATGGCTAGTCTATGTGTGAAGGTCCGCCAGCACTCGACCTTATATTAAAGCTTTATACCCGTACTTGGATCTCGACACAGGAATCTACTGGCTTAAAGAGACGACAATCTGCCAGTAACGAGTTCGTAGACGGTGACTATTAGCCTGAGAGGATTCGTTAATTAGAGATACCGCGCCAGGCTGGCTGGTCTGTGCTACCGCGCCAAACGGAGAGGATATGATATCTCGCCAGGCTATGTGGGCGAACTGTCTAACCTTCTCATTATAGGACACTTGTTTCCTATTAGAGGACTTCATCACTCGACAGGCCTGAAAACCCATCAATATCCTGGTCGAGTTGTCGGACATCTCGTGGCCGCCACATTTAGCCCAACACGCTGGGCAAGTAGACAATATTTCAGTAAAACATTGCCTATTGATGTTCGACCGGCGATCGATACACCATTTATTGTGCCAGAGAATTGATAGCTGCTAGGTAAATAACCCGGGCCCCGATCTGGGCGTTCATGGAGGGAATGGCGGAATTCTTTAAGATAAAGACCGGGACTTGTGTCTGGGTAGCGGTTTGATAATCTAATGGAGGTATAAATCATTGTTGGGGATGAGGTATGGCCGTGTGGAATCTTATTACGGGGTTTTGTAAGAACCCGGGACTTTCTCCCAGGTTAGGGAGAGGGGGCAGGGAGCCCGGCTTAGCTTTCTTCTCAGGGTGCTCGGCGCCTGTCAAAGTGCAAACACCCTCCGGGTAGGGCTCGGTATCAGTGATGTAAGTTTAGCTGGGGTCACCATTGGGCGCAGTTACACAATTACAGGTATAGTGCAAGAATATTCCTGAAACCCTTCAACATCGGCCACGAAATAAAGAGTGTTACTGTGTGAGTGTACAACTTCCGGTGCATGTAAGGGGATCTATAAAAAACGCATTAGGCTATATGTATGACACGAGAGAGTGTATAAGAGGAGAGAGTGTTGAGTGCGGGGTCCTGGCCCTGGCGGCAAGATATGAAACAGCAAACTGTTACGAGGCCTCCGCTTAACTGTCCTAGTTTATATCAGTTTCCTGTGTGGTAAACGCCCGATGGGGTATGATGGGTAATATATCTCTACAGTCTGAGATAAAAGCATTTGACCTCGGGATCGCTTCAAAGACGGAGGCGTGAGAGTCAGACACCCGCCTGACACGTGACACATGTATAAAAGGTGACTAATGATGAGTCGCGAAATAAAGGCGGGAAACGAACGAGTGTCGTCTGCAGTCTGCGGTGGATTGTCGGGAACAATGGAGCGGCCACCCGGACATTACCTCCTGTTCCTGATACCCGGCGCTAGGCTCACATTTTATTATTGTGCGGATGAAAAGGGTAAAAACATCAGCTCTGGGTAAGCACGGGAGAAGGAGACAAACAGGTGAATCCCGGGGATTCCTGACTGACGTTAATGGGGGTTCATCTGATGAGGCGGGATACCAGAGAAGCTTTTGATGGAGCGCTGAATAAGACGACACAAGCAAACCAAATCGAGCGGATTTTCCCTCAGTTTCCCCCCAATTTCTCTCTCCCGCCAGCCAGTGTTCTCTTTCACATACGCGCCACTTGGGCTGGGAAAAGGCTAACAGAACGCCGACCTTGTTACTGTAGATCACATTTCTTGACCCTTTATTCGAAACTTTTCCATTCACGACTAAACAAAAATACTAATACGTAAACACCACAAACATAGGCTAGGTAATTTGGAAATGAAATTTTATGCCAACACTGAAAGAATAGAAGCGCTATTATTCAATACACGCTAAGCTTAGATGATGAGTAAATGCACCATATTCGATCCTTACCTTCATTGTTGGTAAAAACCACCTCCGTTAGGCAGCCAAATAAGAAAAACACCAGCGATTTAGCGACAGACATCTTGCAGATTAATCCAAATTAACGATATCAGCTTCACTTAAACACAAGAATATTCCTAGGAACTCGTGACTCTCATATCCTAGACGATAAAATGTCCATTACTAATTGCCCTTACACTTGAGCGATAATTGCGAATTCCATCAGCAATGAGGCCGAGGCTGGGGTGAATTCTGGAGTACGGGTGACGGTAGGAGGGGAATGCGGGCGGTAGGGGGACGGGGGGAGGGTGATCAGTCGGGCGGCAGGGGGACGGGGGGAGGGTGATAAGTCAGACGGCAGGCCGAGTGAGCGATCCACACAGCCCGGGCACAATCACTCCCGTAAATCCCCGGTAACTTCTCGCCGGGGACTGGCGGGGTAGCGAGAGCTGGTCGGGAGGCCGCAAGAACAGGGCGCAGCGCTGATCTTTATGTCCTTAACTCGCCGGCTACAGTGTCCCCTGATGGCTGAGAAGAGGCCCCGGATATAAGTGGCTGCAAGCAGGTCTACAAGATCTTTATAGTCGATTGCTGATTCAGTACTTTCCCCACCACTGGATCTAAGTATCCGTGTTCTGTATGTACACCATGCTTCCTATAAGTTGTCTGCTCTAAAACTCACACCGTGGCCTAATCCTATAAGAGTAATATTCCCGCCTCATGAACTCAGCGTAAAACCAATCAGAGATAACTGTCGTCTGCTCCTCAGTTTCCCGCCACAGAGAAGAGAGCTAGAGAACAGAGCACGTGTTGTGTATCCTCCGCTGTGGTAGCAGCTAACTGTCGTCTGCTCCTCAGTTTCCCGCCACAGAGAAGAGAGCTAGAGAACAGAGCGCGTGTTGTGTATCCTCTGCTGTGGTAGCAGCTAACTGTCGTCTGCTGGCAGCGCGTGCTGCTGATATGCGAGCGGGAGAAACAGCGGGCGCGGCAAGGCACCGGCTTACAGAGACCGGAGTGCCCCAGCTCTCCCTGCTGCTGCCTCTGACAGCGTGCTCTCCTGATCTCACACTCTATAATCTGCGCTAGTTAGCCGGTAAATGCCTCTTTGTCAGGAAACACATTTAATAGATCAGCGGCGGGCAGCTTTGATGGGCGACACAATGACCGGGTGTGTGATTGTGGTTAAATTTACCGCCATATCCCTTAATATCGCCCACTGCGATAATGCATTCTGAGCGGGTCGCTGGAAATCTAACGATTTGTGGGATTGCGCGGTACATCCGCAACTACGCTCTAACTCTTAATTAAAAACTTATTTTGCTGTAACTATTTGCGAATTCTAAAATCTCTAAATTACTAACTCTTCGTTTTAAGACTACGACGATGAAGATACGCTATCTAGGAAACGTAAATAACCAAAATCACTCGACGATTTATAGTTAAATAGTCCATC
>JAXGGS010048552.1:10807-23177 GCA_035585475.1 Armandia brevis | reverse complement strand
TTTTTAAAATAATGAGAAAATGTTCCTCTTTGCTCCTGAAGAGTTTTGTTGTCTTTTGGTAAATATGTTTTCTAAAAGCAACAGGATACTGTCTTCAGGAGTTGAACTATCATTATTATTAAATATTATTGAATATTATAAGTATATAAATATTTATCTCTATATAATGTTTGTTTCTACAATATATATCAAAATGTTATCTATTTTTACATTTCTAAAAATATATATTATATCCACAAGCTATTGATATAATATATGCTTGTTAAGCATTTATATTTAAAACAATTTACTTTATGTTTCATTTGATATATAAACTCTTAGTTGAAAAGACGTATAGAAAAATTATCATGGAGAGTTCTACTTGGTTAAGACCACTATATAACGAGTTTGTATTTTTAAATATTTCATAATATAAGTTCTATATATTTATATAGTGTCTATTCATTTAATCTTGATATATTTAATTATTCAAAAATTTATTTCAGATTAGTGGATATTAAAATTGATGAAGATCAATACGAGGGTAAAACTGAAACTTTCTACACATTTGCTCAATTGTATCATGACAATAATGTAGTAGGATATGTAGATTTAGGTCGCTATTCTTGGTATAACAAACATGATGTAGCTTGGTGTGAAGGAGAAAAATATTATAATAAGTATAAACCTACTCCGAATTATTCTCTTGTTATCATTGAGAAGAAAATACCTAAAGTTGATGATTTGACTTTATTTTCAATAATGATTATAAAATATATGCAAGATAATTTATTATCAATAAGAAAAGAATCTTGTTGTTTATGTTCATTAAATTTAGTTATGGATTCGGATGTATATCTTGGTAATTTATGCTCTTATTGTCAAGATTTGGATAGTGTTGTTGAAGAACATTATGAAGATTTACTGAATGATACATTCAGTTTTGAATTATTATTTCGTATTTTAAAATGTAATCATCATTTTTTTTCATTTGATTTTATTAGTATATTTATGATTACATTTTTATCAAATGATTTTTTAATATTAGACAAATATATTCAGAATAGAAAAATGTTAAAGTTATTTTGTAAAAATTTGAATTCAGTACCTCTTGAATATAAAAATATATTCAACTATGACAAATAAAATATCATTATCTTATTATTATGTGTAAAGATAATAATATGCTGAGTATTCAATAAATAAATATATATATATATAAATATAAATATAAATATAAATGTGTTATATTATTATTTCATTTTATTGATGACCAACCAGTAGACATTCTAGTCAATTTATAATTTATAACTTAACAATTATGGCTCAAGATTTTGTTCCTGATATAAGATTTAAATCATGCTCAAGTATGATTGTTTCAGGTAGCAGTGGAGCAGGAAAAACAATGTGGGTTAGAAAGTTTATACAAAATATAAATAATATGTATTCACAGGAAGCACCTCAGGAAATTCTATATTGTTATGGTGTCTATCAGGATTTATATGAAGATATGAAGAAAATATCACCTATTTCAATAACATTTGTTGAAGGATTACCTACAAGAGAAGAAATTTATTCTTTTTCTGCAGATAAAAATCACAAATTAATAATTATTGATGATTTAATGCATAAAGCTGTAGACAATCAAGAAATGGAGTTATTATTCACTCAATATTGTCATCACAGATGTTTAAGTTGTATTTATATCCAACAAAATTTATTTATGAAAGGGAAGTATTCACGTACAATAACCATGAATGCATCATATTTGATTCTTTTTGAAAATGTTAGAGATAAAAATCAAATATTACATCTTGGTCGTCAAATTTATCCTGGCAAAAGTAAGCATTTTTTTACAGCTTATTTAAATGCTGTTAAACCTAATTGGGGTTATTTTGTTATAGATTTATCACCAAATATCAATGATGATTATAGATTAAGAACTAATATATTTCCTGGCGATAAGCCAATTGCATATAAACTAAGAGTATAAATAGATGTGGTTGAATGTTAAATTATCAGAATTAAAATGGATAAGAGATGTGGTGAACATTTATCATACATTAAGTATATTATCAATATTTCTAATAAGAAGCAGAGAGAAATTGCTATTACATATTGTACTCAGGAACAATTTAAGTGTATCTTAGAAATTATTGGAAATATTCTATTAGGAAATCTATACATAAGTGATAAATATAAAAGTGTATTAAAACAACATAAAGATTTTTTGATCAACTTATATGCTGGTGAGGATACATTACATGACAAAAGGGTATTTCTTTTAGAAAATATTGAAATATTGCTTAAAGTTTTAGACAGTTCACGAGAATTTTTTTCGAATATAGCATGTTAATAATTAAATAATGGATGACTATTTTACAAAAATGGATATACCTTTTCATTCTTTACCAACAAAAAATGAAAGTGAAAAACAAGAAATTATTGAGGACAAAATTTGTACATCTAATCAATATGAAGAGGACGAATTATTGTATGATTCAGACAATGAAGATTTACAAAATATTGATAGTGATGAGGAAATTGAAAAAAGTGATAATGATCAAACATTGACTAATAATATTGAAAAAAGACAAAAAAAAATAAATTGTGATACAGAAATTTTGTTTGGAGAAGATCAAAAAAATAAAGAAGATATTCATGAAGAGGACAATATTAATTTAAATATAGAGGATTCAAATATTAATCAATATTTTGATAAGGATAATCATGCTTTATCTAAAGATAGTGATGATCTCAGTCAAAAGATAAAGAGAACAGATAAAAAAGTGATTTGTAAGCACTATAGAGAGTATATAAATATTTCAAGTATACCTTGGGTTAATTATAAGTGAAAATATCTCCGAAGAGCATTTTGAAAATATTTAATGCTGATCCTTACAAAGATATTAAGGAATCATATTTTGGTCAGTAATTTTTATAATATAATAATAAATTAATATTTTAGATGTTAAAAATAACAAATATTGTTGCTCATACTTTTTTAAATTGTAATCTAGATTTAGATTATATTGCTAGTAAAAGTATAAATGTTTACTATAATAAGAATATATTTAATGGATTGATTTTAAGACATAGAAAAATATCAGGAACATGTGTTATTTTTAAATCAGGAAATATTGTAGTAAATGGAATTAAGTCATTATGTTTGGTAAAAAAAATAGTAAGAAAATATTGTAGAATTATCCAACAATTATCTTTCCCTATAATATTGAAAAAAATTAAAATTGCTACAATATCAGCTTTTTATCAAAAAAAAAAAAAATATGATTTGATACATTTGAATAGGAATATTATTTTGAGCACTTATGAACCTGAGATTTTTCCTTCATTAAGAATAAGATTGAGTTATTGTTCATTAAGTATATTTTGTTCAGGTAAAATTATAATAACTGGTTTGAAATCCAAATTACAAATTATTGATTGCTTAAAATATATTAATAATAAAATAGATGATTGTTAAACATAATTTATAATGGAAGATAATACGCTTAAGACAAAGAAATATAAATATTTATCTTCAATTTATTATTCAATAAAAAAACCAGGTAGTTTAGCAAGTCCTAAAGCTTTATATGATACAGTTAAAAAAGAGAATATTTATAATTTCACTTATGGTGAAATAAAGAAATGGTTGTCTGGAGAATTAGTATATTCAAGAAATAAGGAAGTAAGAAAGAATTTTAAAAGAAATTCTGTTATAGTAGGAGGTTTAGATGATCAATGGGAAGCAGATTTAATTGATCTTATAAAATACACTAAAAATAATGCAGAATTTAGCTATATACTAATAATAATTGATATTTTTAGCAGATTTGTATGGTATAAACCTTTAAAAACAAAAAGTGGTGAAAATATTACTAAAGCTTTTAAATCTATTTTGGAAAAAAGTAAAAGGAAATGTAAAAATCTACGTACAGATGGAGGAAGTGAGTTTTCTAATAAAACAGTTCAAAAAAATATATATGAAAAGTATAATATAAAACATTTTACTACATCTAATGAGTTGCAAGCAAATTATGTTGAAAGAGTAATCAAAACTTTGAAATCAAGAATTTTTAGATTGATGAGATTGAGAAGAAATTACAAATATCATGATAAGTTAAACGATATTATATTTTCTTATAATAATTCAATACATTCATCTTTAGGAATAGAACCTTCTAATGTAACTAAAGATAATGAAAATGAAGTAAGATATAATCAATATATACTGAAAAAAAGACGTACAAAGTCTACTAAATATTATAAAAAAGAAAATATGAATTCTAATACAAAAACTCCTTATCTTTTGAAAATTAATGATAATGTAAGAATTTCAAAAACAAGATCAAAATTTGATAGATTTTATGATGAGAAGTGGTCAGGAGAAGTTTTTAATGTTATTAAAAGAATTCGGAGGGATGGTATAAATTTGTATAAAATTAAAGATAAATTAAATGAAATTTTAAAAGGGTATTTTTATCAACAAGAATTACAAAAGGTTGAATATGATCCTAATCAAGCTTTTTTTATTGATAAAATAATAAGAACAGTTAGTAATAAAGGAAAAAAAAATGAAGTAGTAGAAGTGTCTTTTGTTGATTGGCCTAAAAAATTTAATTTGAACATATATAAAAGAGATATTGTTAATTTTAGAAAAAAGTGATTTTCTTTTCTTCAGGTTAATCATCAATAAAAGGTTAGAGTTTAGTCTTGTTTAGATAGTTACATAAAAAACATATATAAATATTTATTGTATAACTATGAGTTATTATTTATACTTATCAAGTGATGATTGTTTAGAGTATTACTATTCAAATATAAATAATAATTTCACAATAAAATTACCATATGAGTTAGAACAATTAGGTTCTGATTGGGAATGTGCTTTGGTAGATGTATCCTTTAATATTTTAAAACTAAATTGTAATGATTATATATACTGTATATGCGACTTTGTATGTGAATCTTGTTTAAAAGGAAAAGAATTTAAGATTCTAAGAAAGATATATATTAAAGGTCAAGGTTTACAATCTATAGTTTTTAATACATATATATACAAAGAAATTACAAGAAGTAGATTAGATTCTTTAAATTTTAAAATTTTAACTAAGGACCTAATTCCTGTTAGTTTATCAGGTAATATATCTCTTACATTACATATAAGAAAAAAAAGATTATTTTGAGAAATAATTATGGCTACATCAAATGCTGATAGTGAGTATTGGAAGGATCACTTCATAAGTATGGCAAGAAATAGAAAAACAAAAAAATTTTATACTGTTAAAAAAAGGACAACACCAAATGTAATAGAAAAACATGTGACACCTCAACAACAGTACATAGAAAGAGCTAAAATGATTAGAGCTAAGGATAAGAAGGAACTCTCACTTAAACCAAGGAAAAGGAAAATTGAAAATATTCCAGATTTTATTGCTGACTCACCATCTCCAAGTAAACAATCAAAAAGCATAAATAGGAGTAAGATTTCTATGCAAACTGTATTGGATTGAATTGAATAAACAATAAAATTCTAAATCAATTCAGTATTATTATTATTTACAATATGGCTGCAGAAAGAAATATGTCAGGTCATTCTGCAGGATTAGCATTGTTTGGCTCTAAACCTGTAGATGGAGGTATTGATAAAGTTGAATTTGTAGAGCATAGACCTATAGCTCCTTTATCAAGTTCAGCTGCAATTACATTTAATATTCCACAGACAGGTGTTGAATATATAGATTTCTCAAGATTACGTTTATACATGAGAGCTAAAATAGTAAGAAAAGACAAACAAATGTTAACCCCAAGTGACCATGTTGGATTTATTAATTGCCCTCTGTTAACATTCTTTAAACAAGTAGATGTACAAATACAAGAAACAGTTATATCAAATGGTATTTCAACAGGTTTTGCTTATAAATCTATATTTGATATCTTAACCAAATACTCAAGTGATGCTAAAGAAACACACCTTCAATCAATTCTTTATTATAAAGATACGGCAGGTCAAATGCATGTATCATCTCCAATAAATGGAAATGGAGGCTTGTTTAATAGGTATGAACATACAAAAGATGGTCAAGAAGTGGAAATGGAAGGATATCTTCCAACAGACTTAGGAGAACAAGAACGTTTTATGTTGAATGGATTAAAAGTTCAAATAACATTATTTCATAATAGTGATGAATTCAGATTAATGTGTGAAGATAGAAATGTGTATGAAGTTGAAATTACTGAAATTATATTGAAAGTTTGTAAAATTACAGTTTCTCCATTAATAACATTAGGACATGATAATGCTTTAAACTTATCTGAGGCTATATATCCTTTGAAAAAATCAACAATTAAAGTGTTCAATGTAGCAGCAGGTTTAAGTGAATTTATTACAGATGATGTATTTACAGGTAGGGTACCTTCTAAATTGATAATAGGTATTGTTAAAAGTGGTAGCTATGTCGGTGATATAACTCAAAATCCATTTAATTTTGAAACATTTGATGTTAACTATTTTTCATTTTTACTAAGTGGAAATAACATACCAGGACCTCCGTTAATATTAGACTATGAGAATGATAGATACATAACAGCTTATTTGAGTTTATTTACAAGTAATGGATATATAACATCAAACAGTAATTCAAATTATATATCTAAATTAGATTATAAAAATGGATATGCATTATACAGTTTCGATTTTGATGGACATTCAAATGAAGTATATACAAATAGACCTAAATATGGGTTAACAAGATTAGTAATAAGATTTAAAAATGCTTTATCGTCTGCAGTTTCAATAATATGTTATGCTCAACATGATGCTACTTTAGTTATAGACAAATCAAGAAATGTAACTCTCAATGATAAACCTTACTAACATGAACAATAAAATTTTAAAAATTACTTAAAAATCTTACATTTAAAGTTATCTTTAGTACCATAAGGTACTGTATCATAATTGTTAAGTACAATTCTTTTAGTATACACTAATCTATATTTCTTCTTTTCAACTGTGTTATATATAATAGCATTCATTTTAGACCTGTTGATCTTTTTACTGTTTATTAATGTTCTAATTTCGGAAGGTCCGTTCAAAACCATATCTTTCATTTCATCAAAATTTATAATTTTCTTGTTTTTGAAATTCAAAGTAAACCCTCTTACTTTACAAACTTGTTTTGATCTCTTTGTTACATATGAATAATTTTTAGGACCTGCTGATACAAATTCTTTAATAAAGTATCCATCTTTTTCTGAAATTTCACTTGTTAGATCTCCCAAATAATTTCCTAATTTTAATTTTGGACCATTTTCTTTATGACAATAAATTATGGAATCTGTATCATAATATAAACAATTTTCACCTACTTGGTCCAAAATAGAATATAATTTCATTCGAGCATAAGATGTTGTAAAACATGCTATAAAGATATTTGTTTCAGTATTTTGTTTTACAAAAGTTGAATCTGATTCATATTCAACTTGCATCATTTCATCTGTCAATAAATTAAAATTAGTCATATTTACACTAGGGTTGTATAGCATTTTTAAAAACTCGTTACCATTATTTTGTGTGAAATACTTAGTTCTTGTCATATTCTCACGCTGTGCAAATTTACCCCAAAGTGAATTTAACATTAATTTTGACACTGCTCTTAGACCTTGATTTAATTTGATGTCTTCTTTACATAATTTTATTCCTTCTCTAATATAATAATTGTTGATATATTCATCTTTATCTTTATCAAGCTTAACATTTGATGGAAATCCTGAAGAGGTTTGCTTTAGCTTTAGAAATGTATTGACATATTCAGAAAACAAATTGTCACATTTGTTTTTCTTTGAGTAGAGGCTGTAATTTTCAAAATGATAAATTTCAAAAATTTTTAAAATTGTGTATCCTTTCCTAACTGCTAGTATAATTTCAGGTGTACACCAAGTTCCTACAAAAGACCTTTCATTATCTGTACATTTGCAAGGATATTTGTGTTCATTATCAGCACACTTTTTACACAAGGCAAATTTTAATTTACCATCCTTACCTTTATAAGGTAATACAGGATGATATAAATTTGATGGTGGTAAAATCCTTATTAGTGCCAATCCATAATATTGTTCTATTGTATCAAAGTTTTGTCTTATAATAGTAGGATGTCCTACAGGATAAACACAGGTTTTATTTATAAAGGGATAAAGAGATGTAAAATCCTCATAACTAATTTCATACCCATTGGTAGTTTTAAAGTATAATTTAGTAGCATTACATCTCCCTCCAAAAAAAGCATCTCTAGGTTCTAATTTTGGAATGAAAAAATCGTTTTCTCTTATATATTTTAAAAATTGTTTTCTTTTTTCTGACTGCTCAATATAATCACTAAAATCACAATCCCACATTGTAATAACTTCATATCCTTTTTCTTTTAACTTTTTTTCTTTCAATTTTGTCAAAGTATATCTTACTTCAAGACTATTTTGTGATTCAGAATCTGAAAAATGCCTATTTGTTTGGAAACATTTTACACATCCATGATATTTACAACCATTGAACTCAAGACATACATATTTTTTTTATATTTGTCATAATAGAATCCATCTATTTTGTACTTTGATTGACCAACTAAAATAGTTTTTTCTCCCTTATTTAAAGCATGTTGAATTTCTATATTATTTTCATGTTGATATAGTGCTATCCATTGCATAGCTCTATAGCTATATTGATCTTTATCATTATATGTATCATTTGGTAAGAAGGCTATTGGAGAGTCTAGAAATGTTAGTTCTTCTGCATTTGTTATAAAGTTATCTTTAGACAGTTTTTCCTTTTTATAAAAATAATCACCATTTTTTTTGGTAATTATAGCTCCTCTTATTATATTTTCATCATAAAAAATATCACCTTTATATCTTTCTTCAAAAAAACAGCTTCTATATATTTTCATACTAAGTGAAGCTATTGTCATACATTTAAAAGCATCTACACCTTTATCATAAGTTGTAATGTTATTTTCATTGTTTTTATGTCCTGTTAATCCTAGTACAATATTTCTAAATTTCAATGTTGCTTTTCTCAAAATGTTGACATCTTCATTACAATAAAGATGAATTTCTTTTTCCATATCAAATATATCTTTTTCTGTTAATTTGTCATACCAATCATAAAATTTATTTCTTTCTTCTGTACTCATATAATCAGTACCAAAGTAAGATGGATCAGGATATGTACCAACATAATTTACATTTTTTTCCGTATTAAAAAAATGTGGAAAAAAACCTTTTGTATTATTTTTAAGGTCAAATGTTTTAGGTAAGTCTGCTAGAGGCATTGGTAGAAAATTTACAGAGTCCAAAATTCTAATTTTCAATCCTTTTAGAATACTAATACACATTATTTTAGATCCATTGTAAGTTACTGAAGGTGTGTAGTTATTTTTTAATAAATAGTTCATTAAAAAATATCCATCATATCCTTTCATATTGTGAGCCATCAATGTGAAATCATAATGATTTTCGTTAAAAATGAACTCACAAAACAAGGTATCACATGATTCACCTTGAAATGTCATTTTTCTAAATCCACAAGTAGTTGAGCAAGGATCTAAATCAAAAAGATTTGTTTTTTGATTTTTTTTATCACACTTTTTACACCTATTACCACAACCAATACATTTAGAATTATTATCAATTTCATCATATTGACATAAATCACATGATGAATGTGATATTATTAAGTTGGGGGTATGCATTATTCTTCCACATGTTGTGTCATCACAATTATTACACTTAGAACATGTTGAACATGAACTTATTAAATTTATACAATTGTTACATCTTTTAGGTCTAAATGGGTCATAACCATTAGAGCATTGGTATTTTGAATCTTGTCTGCATTCTGCATCAAAATGAATTATTTTTAAACTTGTTTGTTCCATATTATTAGCCCTAGTAAAGCAAAGATGCCCCTTTTCAACATATTGTTTACAAGTTCTGCATTTAAATTCACCACATACATGTTCTTCAAATTTCCTGTGAGTAACATTCACAATCTTGTTACATTCAGGACATAGATAGTTATTCCTGCAATTTGCCAGTTTTATATGTCTTTCATAACATTCTTGAGATCTCACTTTTTGGTTACATTTACCACATTTAAATGAGTTTGTTGAATAACAATCTTGTCTACTACAAGCAGAGCAACAGCACTCACAAATATGACTTTGAGCTCTTGAATATGGTTGTAAACATTCCAAGCAAAAATAAGATTGTTTAAAAAAACCAGATATTTTAGTTATAGCATCAAAGTGATTTTGATAGTATAGTAAGAAAATCTTGGTTGTGTTTTCTTTTCCAGGTGTTATGAATTTACATTGATCTTCTAAACTTAGAACAACTACATTGACGTCAAATGCTTTTTCATATTTTTCAATATCATCCAATGAACCTGCTTTATTTGTATCTATACCTGCATATTTAGCTAAAGATATAGCTAAAGAACGTTGAAATTTGTTTTCAACTTTCTTTCCTGATTTTAAAGTTCTTTCTTTTTTTAGACACTCTTTATATGAACTATCTGATATAGTTTTATATTTTGTTATTAGCTCAATATTTGAAATTTTCCTATTTTTCTTTTTTTCACATTTTGTAAGTCTTTCCCAACTTTTATTATTTATCTTAACAGTTTTAGACCAGGCTACTGCAAAAGCTCTATGAAAACAAAGATGATCTGTATTGACAATTTTAGTCACATATCTTTTGTTTGATAGTGAATTTACAGTCGTTACATGATTTTTTTTACCATTACCCTTGACTTGTTTAATCATACCTACAGATACATGAAATGACTCATCTATGTGCAGTGTTTTATGACTTTGAACGACATTTTCAATTCTATTTAAAACTGTTTTACCATTCAAAGTTGATAGCTTTTGCAAAGGAACTATGATATCAGTATTTAGAGAGGAATGACTCAATATGATTCTACCTAAATCATTATCATCAAGATTTTGTCTAGTGTCTTTTATAACATCATCAAATACAACTTCTAAATTTTGAATAACATCTGTAATCTTTTTTCCAGACCACTCATTTCTAAAGTTGACTTTGTAAACAAAGTTTTTTACAAGATTCTTAAATGTTTGAACTTTAACTCTTTCAACAACATATGAATCTTCATATGCTTTTTCATTTTTAAATCCTGCTAAAGCATACTGACTTTGTCTCTCTTTGTTTCTCTTCATCTTTTTTGGAGTTGTATAAAATGATTCCTTTCTTCCACTTGGTAGTGTAACCTATATATATATATATATATATAATTAATAGTTAATGTTAGTATAATGTTATACCTGTTATACCTTTTTTATAATTTTTATAAAACTTTCTCATATTCTTACACTCATTTTCTTATTTTTCCTTATTTTTTTTCTGTTCACATCACTTGATCTATCATCATCATTGTTGTCACTCTCTTCCGACTGTTCTGAATCCGTCTCCATTGTCAGTGTAGAATTATTAATCTGATAATAAGGTATATCATATATATATATATAAACTAATATATTATAATGATGTTACTTATAATATAGTATTAACCTTATTTTGTCCAAGTTTTCTTTTTCTAAATTCCAATTCTGATTTCTTTTTATTCCTAACAGAATTTGTTTCATTTTTGTTGGAACCCTTCTGCAAAACATTGATATTAAAGTTTGAATATGAATTGAGAACAAAAAATAATTGGATAAGTAACACATGTAATAAATAAATTTTGTAACACATTCTAAATTACTAAATCAATGATACATATTAGTAAAGTGTTTCATTGTTATTTTTTCCAATTCTGATACACAGTAGTATTATTTACCTAATTTGATCAAGTAGTATATTTACCTGAAACAAATTTCATGTTAATTAATCAATAATAAGGTCAAACATAAAACTTAGGAGGTAAACTGTGTGTTGAGTAAAAACACCTTAATTCAGTGTGTCTTACCAAGTGATGTTACATGTGGTAGAGGTACAGGTCTTTTATTATATGAAATACACCAAAACACTTGTAAGACGGAGGTTGACCAAATCTAGTCAGTGACACATTCCTTAGTTTAAATTTGAGAACTGAATCATCATTAAAATAATAATAATAAAGTAATGTTCATTTATTATCTCATCAAACCTCCCTTAATACTGTCAGGATACCTGTATACTCTCATTTCACTCTGCTACAGGAACTTACAGCAGGGAGACTGATATCATCTTATCCCAGTAACCCCGGAGAACGTGATAGAGTTATTCATATGTTAGTGTTAGAAACATTGAATATCATCTCATCAAACCTCCCTTAATACTGTCAGGATACCTGTATACTCTCATTTCACTCTGCTACAGGAACTTACAGCAG
>JAXGGS010048441.1:0-23179 GCA_035585475.1 Armandia brevis | reverse complement strand
CTTGTTACTTATAACGAAATTATATAAAACATCACCAAGTGTGTTTTTGTATATTTGTACAGAACTGCACGGGGGACATCCTGCCACCTAAATTGTTTTAAATGGAAAGAAGTACAGGAATTTGATTATTACAACAAAGTGTATTCATAAATAACAATAACAAAGGATTCATTGCGCAGCTACAAATTTCTTGAATGCTGTACATGTTGCTCGGGTCATCAAACGCATAAGACTCAAACTTAAATACTTCCAAATATTTTACCTAATTCGTTTCCTCACATGATAAATAAAACATTGTTAAAGCTGGAGATACACATGTCGTAAATGTAGAGCCCATTTTCGAAAGCTAGATATTAAAGATCAACATGAAGCCTCAACACTTAAAACATAATATCTCATTCCTTTATAGCAATGCATTACTCTTTCATGCGCAGCCTTCCCGATTCAAGTAATCTGTCGTAGCATGTTTGACATGAAATATTAGTTGATCAGTGTACATGAATGTTTGTTAACATCCGGTAGACGTGCGCGACATATGCTATAGTGAGTGGAGCTAGCGCTTGTATGCCAGGAAGCGAATTATGATGGACAATGTAGTATAATAAAGTTATACATAAACGACATACTATGTTCGGCTCCGTTGCAAGAAAGTGTTCTAGGGATAATGCATTATCACCCCACGCTGTTTAGCCTATAGGTAAGACGAGGTGAAAGTTATGATTGAACGGGAACCATTTACTCATGTTTTTACCTCTTGAAACGCGGCATAACTTCGTTCAAAAGACGTGCGTGGGCATTATAATCTCAATTCAATCGGTATCGATCACATTCAAGCTTTGCAGGCACCAAATTTAAAAGAATTGTTGACATGTGCTAAGGATTTATCGATTTAATTCAGGGCCATTGACTAACCGGTTTTCCGTACATCAGGTATGATTGTACAGACAAATCATAAAATTATGTACGTCAATTACTTTCCGTACTCACCCACTATGACTACTGCGATTCGCAGTACTGCATACATGCAAGTATTTACTTTCCATTCATTATATGCAAATTCTGAATGTTTAATGACGCACAACTGAAATATTTGGTCAATGAAGGTATCTGTAGGTCAACAATATAAAATCCCCAATAATCTAGTCTGTTCTTGACACGTACATGAACTTATGTCATGTTCTATCAATATCAGTATATAAAACATTCTACATCGCGGACTGTAGTAAGTAGTTGATCTAATATAAAAAGGTATGCATAGCTACACTACGACTAAAGTGCACGAAAACGTTCACAAGCAGGTTTAATCACAGAAGAATCGCGATATGATGTTTTGTCGAGTCAAAATGAATGTCTTCCCCGGTATCATAACTGTTCTCATCATTCTGAGTAGAATCCTTGTCCATGGGATTGTCACAGGTATACATGTACATGAAATATATAGATGTATTGGTTTCTATCTAACACATAATTAATCATTATATAAGTCACTTTAACAACATCATTTTTCCAATTCATTTAAGGTGAATATTTAACAATTAATATATCATGTATATACTGGTTAGTGATAGTGATTAAAGTAGGGCCATCAGATTAGTGACAATCCTGATTTTTAAAAACATGACACATATGAATGGGTTTGATTTGCAATGTCAAACCGTGCTTCATGGTAATCAATATGCGTAACTTTATAATATCAGTATATATGATATAAGCAATACATATCTAACTTCG
Source organism: Armandia brevis (assembly GCA_035585475.1). NCBI lineage: Eukaryota > Metazoa > Annelida > Polychaeta > Opheliidae > Armandia > Armandia brevis. The sequence goes on along the minus strand of JAXGGS010048441.1, from coordinate 21,448 downwards.
TTATTGGTCCACAGGTGACTGGTTGGTTGAGCCAGAGCAGGTATATAGTAAGCCTACTGGGAGCACTATTAACTTATTCTACCTTACGACTTTATCTTCGTATACCCTAAGGCAAATATATATAACCACCCAAGCTATCGAGTGTATTTATTAGCTATTTCTCTTACGCATATTTTGAAGATCAAGTGTGTAATAAACGTTGTGTTGTAGAGGTCAATTGCCCACAGTCTCAAGAAACAAGGTTTAGTTCACGCTATCTGCAATACACATTGCATAGCGCGAACTGGGAAACAGAGGAAAATCGCAGAAGTCCCGATCCTTCTCCATAGAGACCACCAGTCTCTGATCAGCAAGTCAACAGCCTGCTGAATAACGCCGCAAAATATACCATCATAATATCGCGTAATTAATTATTAAAGGTTAAGTATAACTATCCTCTTTCCTCTACCTTCTGAGATGGGGTCGGCTCCTAACTCAACAACATTTGTCCTAGGGCGCTCTTCAGACGATTCCCGATGAAAGTATATCTGTCAATTTCTAGGCAGACCCTCAGTATAAGGGCCCCCTAGTACAAACAGAGTATCTGTAATTACAAATAACTATAATTAGTTTAAAATCTTAATTAAGTATGCCGCACGATTCGTTGTTGCTGTGTAAGCAAACTGGACGGCTTGAAATTAGCTTCCAGGCAATAAATTGATTGTTATTGTTATTTTTATTATTGTTGATGTACATATAAGCAAGAGAGTTAGGTCATTTATGCGAGTCATTAAAACTGCAATTCACCCTGATTTTGATGAATATTGCTGCGACTTAATTAAGGTAAGTCTTGGTTACATCTTTGGATCGCCATGCTTGTATTAATATGTTTGACTTTACTAGCATCGTCGTCACGGGAACTTCAAATATGATGTTATACTTGAGACATGCTTATGAGGAAGCGAGTCGAGGAGTCCAATCACTTAGTTTGTATTGGCTATAAAGTCGACTGAGAACAATTGAATAAACAGGATTAACCCATGGCTTGTAATGCGAAGAGTTTGATGAACTAAACAATGTGTCTGATGAAATTTCGTCAACTCTTAAATAATTGATAAAAATATGTATATCGTTACATCAAAGCTTGTACGTCGAAGTGCATCTTACAAAAATTAATCAGACATAAAATATTCAAATGAAAAGTAGTCTTTCGAAAAAGTAAGTGTTACACGTAATTATACATCAACATATTAAGGAGTCCAATTACTACAGGTTTTTCATGACCCTTCTGGAGTACAAACTACTCATTTCTACTAGTACATGTAATTTGATTGATAGTGGGTGTGTTTTGTAGCATTATGCATCATAGTTCCCGGAATTGATGATACATGACAGGTATTTTACAATAAAATTACTGTATACTGTCCACGGAAAGCACCACTAGTAATTACATAACTGGTCTGTGACGTCACCCTCGGAGAGTCGATTCTCCTCTGGTCCATCAACCCGTACACTACTCAACGTTAGAAGCGTCTGAAATAGACGGTAGATATGTATTTCATACTAGCGTTGAGGAATATATATAAATTTAAAGCTGTATGTTATCAAATCATTATTACGATGTTTTCCTTTTTTTTGATTGAATTTATTGTACTGACTGACTTAAATACATTTATCAAGTATAATAAAACATTTGAAAGTTAAGAATATGACTGTGTTCGATGGACAGAATTAGCTGTAGTTGGTTTCCTAAAACGAGGTTATTTGTGGCTAGATTTTGCAACACATTACGTTATAGAAAATGGCGAAAGATGTATAGATTGATACAACATTATGATTCATGTATACAATTTAGTTTTGAATTATGAATTAATCAAAAATATTATTAACATGTGATATATAGCTTACAAAACTAGAATATATATCATGATATTCAATAATTACAGTAATCTAAGGAATTACAAATGTTCGAAGGTGTCTTTCATTTTATCCACCAATACTTTGATAAAATCATCAAAAGAGTAGAGGTCTATATCAAGACTGTATTCACTTTCGTCTTGCTCAAAGAGAGAAGCGCGAATCATAACTGTGAAGGAGCCTGATTGCGCCACCGCCAGGCGCACCCGGAAGCTGAGTTCTCGGATGTCCACTAGGCCTAGACTCCTGGCAAGAGTTTCTCCAATCTTTACGCCGAAGCGGTTAGCGATCTTTGCCACATCCAGCACCCCAATAGTCACATTCACAATCCCCCTATAAACATCAAATCGAAACCGTAAATCAAACATTAGATAACCCCAGCCGTGACTTTCTTCGTCGGCAAAGCATGTAATATTGGGCAGAAAATCAATACTGAAAATGTTCAGGAGATTTCCGCATACATGTATCTTACTAGCACTAGCACTGACCGTGTATCTAATCCAGAAAGCTTACCTTCTGACATATCGATCAGTTTTTGAGTATAATTGATAGCACATTCATGCAAGATACTTGGTTAATCTGTACCAGATCATGTATTATTTAAGTCTTAAACCCCCGAAATTCATCATGTCTTATGATATTAGATATTTGTTCAAGGATATTTTCCATGAGGTGTCTGAGCATGCTGTAAAAATATATTCACAGTGACAACCCGGTAATATGGTACAGGGCAAAAGAAGTGTAACAATAATTTCACAATGGGTTGTTTGTATACCATTCTATATCATACTCTAACTGAAAATTTAATTTGCCTCCACATATTTTCTTCACATGAGTTGTATGTTAAGATTATGTAACATATGTTATGGAAGGAAATTTGAAGGTCCCCTTGATTCCTTGTTTTGAAAAAAAAAGTAGGTTTAATAATTGTATGAACTAAATTCAGGGATGAAGCTACACAAACGGATACGTTACTTAATCACTGTGATTATTAGAAACATATACTTTTACAAGTACCGGTTACAATTATTAGAAGGGTATGCACAATATAAATTTGCATTATTTATTCAATCGCTTTCTCAGTAAAATGTATAAAAGTATTAGGTCACGAGAAAAACAGGTTATGGATGAAGCTTAATGGTTGACGACTTACTGCGAGCTCCTGACGACAGCCTCGGCAGCTGTGAGTGCTGCCTTAGCAACGTCAAGAACATCCCTGCTTTTGTCCACAGTGACCTGGGCTGCGGCAAGGACCTCGTCTGCGGCGTCTAGAAACACTTTACTGCCCTTTGTCACATCCTCAGCTGCCTTCAGTGTGAACTTTGCAGCTTCAAGCCATCCCCTGCCCAAGTTCACAGATCCCTTAGCTACTCCCAAACCTACTTTAGCGACGTCCAAGCTTACTCTACTGGTGTCTGTTATCTATGAAACAGTCACAATGTTAATATTTGTGCACAGTAAGATGTGGATGATATGTTTATATATGCACAATCATATTGTACAATCATATGACTCAATGATCATGATAAAAACATGCTGAGAGTGAGAGGAATTGATCAATAAATATTTGAATTCAAACATATATTAACACATTTTTATCTAAAAATACAAATTATCAAATAAATCTCATGACACTGTTATAGAATATCACTGCTCTAATATAACAACTTGTAAGTAGTGTTCTTAACTTTCCTTGGTTTGATTTGATTAAGTAGGTACAGCATTATGTACAATAGGTTCTGGAGTACTTCTCAACTGCTAATCAGGTGGAGCCGTGCTCTCTGTATACCAGCCCCGCACCCGTGCCAATTGGGTTGCTCACCAAGTTCTTATTGACTCTCGGTAACAACAATCAGGGCCTCGGGTGGCAGACACTTAGTGGAAGTTGCACTGCGAGCTGTGGCTTATCCTGGCTCGCAGTGGTCACTCCGTTCACTTGACAATTGCTCTACCTAGGGCCTGGCCCAGCAAAGTGTAGTTAGTGACAACTGTGCATAATGAGCTAAGTTCCGAGCATAGTGAGCAATTTGCACATAGTAGTAACGCTCTAGTGAACACCTGAAGCTTGACCTTATGAGCAAGTTTCAAGTTTTCAAGTTTTCAATGATAGTACATAAATTTAAGCGTATGCGTGTGACCATCTCAACCAACAGTGGTTGAATGTTTTTCAACTTACCGAATTGCCTGTTCACCATGTAAAATATCTGCTTTACGAATAAAGATTGCGAGGTTGTTGAGTGACCTTTTACATTTACTATTTAACAGTTTGACTAATTTGGGCATACCGTCCTCTCTACTATTAATATGTTCGGATGAGATATCTCGTTGTCTAAGATCATGATATTCAGGGCATTCCATGACCATATGACCCTCGTCCTCTAAGCAACGACACTTTGAGCACAGGCGATTTTTGAGCGGTACCTCGTACCAGTCACCAGTTTCAATTGCAAGCAAGTGATTTTGCGTACAGAAGCGTATCAGGGTATTGACGTTCCTCCTGTCGACGTGAGTGGTATACCAGGCTGGGTTCTTTGGCGATCTGTCTGTCATAATGTGCCTAAAGAGCCATCCTTTACTTGAAGCGGTTGCGTCTCTTCTGTGTTGGCGATATTCTGCGTCACCTAGCTCCTTCTTTACCCTCCTCATGAAAGCGTCCTTGCTTTGTATCTTTTGGGTGTTCCAGAACATGCCTAGATTGTTCTCAATGAGCAGTGCTCTGACGTTATTACACCATTTGTTGTCTGGGTCGCGTCGCATTTCCAGGAGTGAAGCCCAGAAACCTAGAGTCTTTATATCCATTCTGGTTTTGATAGACAGAAGGCCTGACTCCATCAGCCACATGTAGGTAGGGGTAGTCTTGCGGATTCCGAGGGTGGTTTTCATAAACTCATTGTACACGCGCGTAATCTCATCGCATTTGCCGTACGACCATGCGGGGCAACAATGAGTTAGAATTGGCTCAATAAGGACGTCGAAGTCTTTTATCTTGTCTGTGCTGCTCTGGTAATGCCTCTTCTGCAGAGCTGTCATTGTATAAATTGCCTTGTTGGCTTTCTGAGCTATAACCTCTCGAGTGCGTCTCCACTCTCCATTTGGGAAGAAACATACACCTAAGTACGTGAAAAACTTCACCGTTTCTATCTTCTTCCCATCGATGGTAAAGCCAAGATCAGAAAAGTGGTGACCATTTTTGAAAACCATGACTTTGGTCTTCTCATGGTTAATCTTCATTCCCCACCGCTTACAGTATCTGGCTGCTTCCTGCATCGCTGTCCTGAGACCTGCTTCGCTCTCGGACACCACAGCGCAGTCATCAGTTTAAGCTAAGATTAGTCTCGTCATAGTTGTCCACTTCACCGGGTCACAGCCCCCTTTCTTGAGCAGTTCACTCTCGAAGTCGTTTAGGAGGCATGTAGGAGGCATGAGCGCTTATAGGGCACATTGACTCACCATAGGAATACCAGTAATACTACTTTGGATAAACTGAAATTCACCCTCCAGTGGTTACCTAGCTTCATTTAGTGAATTCTTTCTTTCACTATGTTCGGATCTTAGCTCACTATGCGCGAAGTTGTGCTAACTACACTTTGCTGAGCCAGGTCTCTGCCAACTAAGTTGACAGAAGCCGGTCGCTTAAGATGAGCGAATGATTAATTTTATAATTAGATAATTAGATAAACGCACATGTTATATTTTTTCAAGGTTGCCATCCCAGATGACCCTTATTTACTATATTTGATAAATTATGGATCCTCAGATGTTGAGTCTTTATTTAAAGTATTACGTACATAGTTGTTCAAATAGTAACATGTTACCACCCAAGTAAACCGCGTTCAGTACCGTAAATAAATCAAGTGAACTAAATGTTCATTTAAATGAAATGCTTACCTTTTGAATAGCAGTAAGACTGTGTTTGGCTCCATCCAGAGATCCAGATGCCGCTGATATTGAACCTTGTATAACCTGCATTTTTGTTTTCAAGCATGCACATATTACGCATATAAATTATTATAAATACACTATGTCATATTCTTCAGAAGTGTGAATTGATACTAACCCGAAGGCCGGCTAAACATGTTTGCCTTGCAAACTGAAGTGCAGCACATTTAGCACCACCTGGTCCAAAGAAGAGAGAGTACATGTACACCATGGCCGTATTATTTTACAAATTTTATGTTTCTCAACCTGCAAGATACCAGTTGGGACACTAGGAACTACTTTAAATCAGTAGCGGTCGAATCGAATCAATGGAACACTACTAAACACTTACTTCGACTACTGATCCTAAGTGCAAACAAAGTTTAACTTTTACAGAGTTTGAATTCGCAATATATGAATGTATTAGTAATATCTCATTGATTTATCAATTTGTATTATCTGGATAAGTAGTAAGAATACATTAGTTTTCTCCAAGGGGGGGGGGAAACAATTACATAATTAGGTAAATATCTCTGTGTCTATGTAATTCATGTACTCCTCCCGTGTAGAAGTATTGAGTGTCTGACTCACGAGCAACCTCCTCTTTTCTCTCTTCGAAGAATCTACTAATGTCACCCCATCCCCTTTTGACTAGTTTTCTCTCTCCCGACGTTACAAGCACGGACTTGGCTGAATCCTTCTCCCTGAACACATCCTGAGTATCTCTCTCTGGAGTATATAATGATTACAATAACTGATGCTTTGGAAGCTTAATGTACCATACGATCTAAAACTAAAATATCATACAGTTTACAAATTCACAAAGTCAAAACTGCGACAATAAAAATGAGTCCATTATCACGCACTCTTCCGACATGGTCGTGGACACGTCGCTTCCTTCCTTCTGAAATCATCCCGAACACGGTTAAGATACATTTGTGCACCGCTCACATCCCTCTTCTTCTGCTCCAGCGTCCTGATGGCATTGTCAAAGTTCCTCTGCTTACTCTGTACTACTAATTCAGCACGATTTAGTGAACGCACTGCATTGTCGAGGTCACGATTCTTGCTGTCGACAGTTCTTCTGGCGTCGGCAACAGCATTGCTAGCTATATCAAAAGCAGCTTTCTTACTTTCAACATGCCTCCTAGCACCAGCGATATTTATCACAGCATCATCAAAAGCTATGTGGGCATCTTCTACCTCTTGTCTTTTGCTGCCAACAGTATCTGCCGCTTTGTTAAAAGCATCACGAGCTTTATCGACGCTGCTTTTGGCAGACTCGATTGCTGTTTCGGCACTTTTATAGTACTTGTTCAAAGCTTGAATTGTTTTGTCCTTTGCTGTTTGCAAGACCTGCTGCTGGAATCGACCCTCAACCATGAAGTCAGATTGTTTCAGCGAGATGTACCTAGCTTGCAGTCTCAAACGGGCTTCAAAGAGATTCAACATTTTCCCTTCTAATTCAAAGTGCATTCCTGAATGATCAATTGATATATCAACTATTTTGGTGAGCAACAAAATTGTGGCTTTTGCTTGTATTTTAACAACAGCATTAGGGGGAATCCAGCGTAGATCTATCAAAATTAAAGGCCCACTGCCTTTTCTGAGGCCTTTTAAAATTATCAAGCCATTACCTATGTCAAGAGGTGGGATGGTCATGTTTAAAAATACTCCATTTATTGAGACTTTGGCATCAGCCCATACTTTGAAATCAAAGATGCTTAGCATGCCACGGAGGTAAAACCCCATTTTAATTGCAATTCCATTTGGTAACATTCTTTGCTTCAAAGCATAGCTAAGATTAAGGCCCTCTAAAAACCCAACATCATCGAGGACCGGAGGAAGTGACACCGTTGGCTCGAAAGCCTTTACAATGGATGCAACTGTCAACTTATTAATCCTGCCACTGAAATAATTCTGTATGGGATTCAGTCTATCAATGCCAACATATATACTGGCATGAATAGGTTGGGCATTAAATGCATCTCTGAAACCAATTTTTACTTCTCCACCAAGCTCTAAAACTGATATCAGTATAGGATCGGGTGATACTGCTACTTGAAAGTTCAAATTGCCAACTGCAATGAAAGTAATGTTAAAGGCGTTTTCCCAGATACCTTTCATCGACATTTTTATATACACCCCTGAAGTGGACACTCCTATTTGTCCTGTTAGAACAATAGGATATGGGAAGACACTCTTAGGCTCGTACAAGGTTAATGTACCCATAAGACCTATAAGATTTCTGCTGCCAACTTCTACCTCAAAACCCACATCAGTAATGGCCACACCCTCAATAATGCTGATGTTAGCTGGCACTACAGCCTTTAATCGTAAGCCATTTGTTTTTATAGTCCCGCTTATAATAAGAACAGTTTGTGATCCAATCACTCGCCGTAGCACCCGACAAAACTTGTCATAGTGACACTCTGAAGGGATTGAGAACGAAGCCGCCAAACTCAAGCCGTCTATCACATCCATTTGTGAAAGCAGAGGTGCATCAAAATGGGCATATTCTGTACCTTTAGGTATAAAGCCTGAGGCAAACAAGAGCGCTACTTTCATCTCATCCAAAACCCTAGAACCGGGGATAGCTCTGAGATTGATATGACCATCAGTGATTTTATCCACAAGTTCAGTAAAGGGCACACGCTGTAACACCAAACCTAAAGCCATAACTGTGACTCCCCGTACCTTCCCTATAAAGCTTTCTATAGTGGCGGCATCCGATATGCCAAACCTTGCTGTCCCTGAAATCTTAGCAGCTATAGAATTATCACCAAGAAAGACTTGTACATAAGGTCTGACTATGTAAAAAGCATCAAACCCAATTTTTTTAGCTCCCTCTCTGATTGGTCCGGCAGGAATGACAGAAACAGCAAACTTTTGTATCAGAGCCCCGACAGGAATATCAACGTCTGGCCTGCCTTCTGCCATCCATGTAGGGTTTCCTTGTGGTTTGTATATCCTTAGGGCCACATCTACATCTTGTATGTGCCATGTACTGCTTAAATCAACACCAAATCTAGATAGAGAATCGGACGCAAATGAAATATTGAGAGAGAGCTTAGAATTGGTAAACACAAGACCTTTATCTATCAAAAAAAGGTTCTCAGGCTGTATGATTGACACACGCAAAATCTGTTTGCCTACATCATAAGAAAACATATGGAATGACAGTCCAAGGAACTCGTCTAGCAAGAATCCTGGAGGAAGTATAGGTTGTAGGGAGTCAATAAAACCAGCTAACAACTCTCTGATGGGAATACTGTAGCCCTCTGGTAGTCTGAACACAATTCCAGAAGGGGAAATGCTTAAAATGCACGGACTAAACTCAATACCTGATGGGCATTGAAAAACAAGTGAGCAGCCTTTGGCGGCTTCGTTAATCTCAGGGAATGCATCTAGATTCAGGGGGATTAGGATGCAGGTGAAGTCATTGTTTGCAGTCAATACTGCAAGGTTTGGGACATACAGGTCTCCTAAGATCGGCAAAAAGGACACATCAGCTCCTGTTAATTGTCGAACAAGATAAGCTGGTCTTAGATTAGTGTATTCACCACTGACAACTACAGACAATGCGTTCCCATTGCCATGGGTTCCTCTGTTTACGGTTATTGTAAACATATTCATGTTTGGGCTGATTCCAGCATTAAAACCGAACTGCACAGCCAAACCACCATCTGTGATCACAACTTTTACAGACAAGTCACTCAATATGACATTCTCCAATTTCATACTTTCAATAGCATCTCTTATCAGGTTGCCAGGGACAAGAGAAGATGTGACGTCAGAGATGAATTGGCCGATCATAACTTGAGATTGTAGAGCTTTGCCGCTCACCTCTACACAAGTATTGTTCTGTTTCACCGAAACCCGAAACTTCTTTCGACCAATTAACAACATGCTTGTAAAGTCAAGGTCATAATCTTTAGTGGCAAAGCTGTACTGTAAGTTTATTTCTGCTTGTCGGACTTGCAAGACGCCAGGAACTAAATCAAAATCGGGTTTATTTGCTGCACTTATATGAAGAGACTGTCCACATCTATCTACATAGGCCTGGTCTATTGGCCAGTTGGCGGGATTAGAGGCACCACCAGCTTGGAAAATATCCCCAACCCGTAGACCTGGTGTCACAGCAGCCAGAACGCTACCTACAGTCAAACATCCTTGGGTTTCAGGCACCATGTCAACAGAGCACCAGTTAATCTCTAACTGAACTGTGCAATCATGACCTATTGCTACTTTCTCTGGAATCAGGTCAAGATCAGAGATGTCAAGGTCTGGCAAACTAATTTCAGACAAAGTGCGATCAAATTGGTTAGATGTTGGATCAGACAAATAGCCAAGTATTGTACAATTACGATCTCCTGGAATAGAAGAGATTAACCTCGTAAGTGTTTGGTTTTAAATCATGGTTTACGTTTAAGTATAGCACGAATCAAGGATCACTTTATTCTTTATCATTCACAAGCCACGCAGTCGAAGATATTCTCAAGATATTTACAGGAAGCTAAATAATCAATTCATTAATCCTTATTCTGAATCGTTCTCTGCTTACCTTTTGCTACATATCCATCAGTCTGGAAGAAGAAAACAATCACCAACCACGCGCACGTACGAACTTCCATCATTCTGGCAAATACCATCAAATAAGATCAAGCCTTAATGCAGCTGAAAATGAGCGTTACAATCTTTTATCTTACCCAATTATGCATATTTGAAGATAATAATGAGTACAGGCACATTGTGCGGATATTAGCTTGTAGCACCAACTATAGAATGACGGGAGAATATAAGCGTTCTCTTCCACACAGATCGTTACAACATGTATTCTGATCCAAAATATAAATTTTGAAATTCTTATACATAATTATTGTAGTAAAATAACGATATCAAGCCCAAACATCCGAAATACCTGATCGTTCAAGATTGATACCAATATGCAAGATGGTGCTTCTTGATTAATCTATACGGATTTGTTTGATCAACGATACAAAATAAATGCTATGCCTTATTTTCTTAATGATGTTATTGACATAAATTTGATAAGCCTGTCATGGTGGCTAAGAATCGCTTACCTGGTTTTTTGTACCATCATTTGAAGCTGTTTATTTATTCGATAACGGAACCAAAATCACAAATGTCTTATGGTTAACTAAGACACGAATTTTCAGAAGAAACTATGTTTGTTTTACCCTACAGGCACCAACTATTCTAAGTGATAGATTTTTGTGATTTCCCTCGAGGACATAATTTAAGAGATAAAAGTCGAGGGTTCAGGTGATAAATCATGCCAGACCATACATAAATAGACTCTTGACTCCCTACTGACAATCCTATTATTTTCTCTGGACAGACTGTTTATGACCGTTCGCTTGCGTTATATATCGATTAACATCACGTGATCGGAATAAACCAGCGTCTTGAATGCCCGGCAAGCGCAGGATCACAAGTGTCAATTTTCACTCTAGATTCAACGCAAATAACTTTTCCACTTAACTTACTTGTCCATGAAGATCGATTATGTTAAACTTTGCTGAAACATGTTAGTGCCAGCTATTTGATTTCTGTTCCGGTACGTCCGGTACGACCCTGCAGTTTGGGAAGGTAGGCTGATGCGAGCCTCTTCTTGTCTCTTTCGAAACCATTATTACATAAGGTCAGAATCAAATCAAATTCTATTGAGGTCTAATACAATAATGAAATATTGATTGTATTGAAAAAGAAGAAGACGAGTTGATTCCTTAGAAAGGCTTTACGGCCTACATTTTACAATAACATTTTCAGAGGCGAAACATACAGATATAGATGTACTGGACAATCGCGTTAACGAGTGTAATGCTCGTTCCAATGGCAACCGCTAACGCATCACAGTGTAGGGGGATTTCCGGTGTTCCCGAAATCGGAGAGATAGTCAGAACCACCGTTAGCAACGCCACAGCGCCCGGATGTACCGCAGTATTGCTTAGCAACCGAATCATCCTCGCGCCTGCGCACTGCTTGTATGACGTCAGCAAACGTCGTCGACACCAATATTTACGCTACGTGCATGAAGATGAAAATATCTCGGTAACCAACGCAACAGTGGTGGGCGGAAGAAGCGGTAAGAATCTGGCGGTGGGGCTGCTACAGTACGGAACCGGAAGTGTGACGTCAGGGCTGACGTGGAGCGCCACCAGTGTGGAGGATTTCGGCGCTAGTATACCCAAGCAAGGTAGAAAACATTTCAAGTATACGTTTAACTCTACTTATCTGTAAGAGACTACAGGTATCAACAACTATGACTTACGATTTAGGAGCTTGTTCCGTATAACACACCAATTTCGTATATTATTAAGAACATCCATCAATGTTCATGGATAAATCATAGGATTGTTTAGGCTAAACTGTCTAGCCGTGTATAGGATGGGGATGCCCATATTTACAGAGAATCTGGAACGGGGTTCATTATTTTTTTGCTTACAAAAAGGGTTCTAGGGTTCTCAATGAAAGGTGGGTGGAAGTTGTCTAAGAAGGGGTTTGTTGGTAAATTAAACCGCTCTGTAGGAATTCAGCATGAGCACTTTTTTGTTGCATTTTGGGTTAGAATTATATTAACATGTTTAATGTGAGAAACTAATTCTTTGTCGTAACATATTGTGCAGAAGTGCTTAACGCTTGTCACAGTTTAGTCTTTGTTAAAAAGTGCCGTTAAGGTTGATTTACATGCACCTCCTACGCAATTCGCGCACCCGTTAATTAACACATGACTTCTAGGATCACCTAATGACCAATAGCTAATTCGTAGCTATCTTATCTCTTCACGGTAATTGTAAGGTTTTTATTCATAGAGTGTAAACATACACCATATGTTTTACAATAAAGCTCACTTTAGTCCGGAGTTACTTTGTGAGTCCTAATCCAGATAATCTATTATTTTGTACCCCGGGGAGCTGTGGGGGGGGGGGGGAGGTTATCTCGTGAAATATATGATGTAAATAGAATATTACAAGGTTCCAGGGTCAGTCATAGAAAATGTTTTCAAAAATGAAGATCAATTGTGCCCTGCATAGAGTACTCATGTATATAAAAGAGGGACAAGAGTGATATCGCGAATTATATACTCACGGCCAGAGATCTTTGAGCCTGCATACAGTCAAGTAGGCTCACAGCTAGACTTAATATAAAATACATTTCTGGTACATTTTTATATATATATTTATATTATTATATACTTCTAGTAAGATGCTACTTGAGCGTCGCCACCACGGTAAATACACATATTGTATTACATTAATTGAATATGCAGTGCGGTTAACTAAAACTAAAATTGTTTTTGTCACATTTCTTAATTAACTGATACCGTACCGATAGATAAGGGGTTTGGTATATGTTTCATAATCAACCTTATGGCTTGATTTAGGATGAGTATAAGCATTTATTCACGGCACGCAGGCATCGAATTTTATTACGTTAACTCAGATAGAGTGAGCCATAAATACAGATACTAAATCATTTAATATCATTGGTATTACATGTAGATAAAGAACACTGAATATTCCATCGCTGCATATGTAGTACTTCGTGTGATGAATATATCATTAGGCGTCATGAACATTTAATATTCACAGCTGTACTTGTTCCACATCTGTACGACCATTTAGATACATTACAAGTCTTTTTCGACTTTGAGAAACTGAAGTGGTATCGCGAAATAACTTGACTTCGATTTCCATAGCTTGCCTCCAACGACAAGCGATTCTTCCTCTGGTAAACTATGCTAAACACGTATAGCACGTGCAATAAAAGGGTTTTCCAGCACCAAATTCTATAGCGTTTAAATGCTCTGTGGTAGACATTTTAAACAATAAAAAGAAGACGATGATCTCTGTAGATAATTTATCAACATTCTCTTGATATAGACAAACCTAATCAGACACGATATTCGCACACATTGGGAAATTTAAGAAACAACCATGCCTTAGAAAAATGGCATACAGTATCCCGAAGCAGGCCAGCCCTCTAAGATTTAATTGGCTCTCTGGTCATCCTCCGACCTTCAGCCGGAATTAAGTCGATATTTTACCCACTTCCTTTTGCGTTTCCACGTACGCAAGTATGTGCGTTCTCGTCTTGATGCCGACAAGATATGAGAAAGGGAGAACCATTTCTCAAGTTCTGTGCTCCAATTGTTGTTCTCTATTATGCTCGATGATGTGTTGATTATGTTCCTTCGAAGAACTGATCGAGTCATGTAGGCCTATCCACCATAATGATGTTAAAATGTTCACGTTCACTGAAGGAGTGTAGAACTATGAATTGCGTCCAAGCTAGACTTAACATTCAGCTGCGTATTCCGGTCCTCCGGCTTTGAATTGTCATCTTTTAGTTGACTGATGCAATTTGCGTTCGGGAGTACCGGGCTTGGCTACCTCTAACCCGACTTCACCCTCCTCCTCCGAGTCATCTAGGTACTAGCTCTGAGGGTAAACGGCGGTTGCATCTTGTTCCCAGGCCTGGGGCGCACGGCTAGCTTTGTATCGGGTGCTAGCAATGACAAAATCGAAAAATCTAAGAAAAAAGTCACAATTAATTATTAGATTATCTGGATTAGGACAGTCCTGACGAAGTTACTCCGGAAGTTTATTATAGCATATAACATGCCGTGTAACGTTTACACTCTACAAATATGTGTATCAAACTGAATTCAAAAGGTTGAATATTGTTATGTTTCTAAAATTACCGCAAAGAGATAAGATAACCACTAATTAGCCATTGGTCATTAGGCGATCCAAGAAGTCATGTGTTAATTATCTGACACATGTGTAGTGCGTTCGAGGTGCCCATCAATCAACCGTAACAATGTGTTAAGACAATGACTAAACTGTGACAAGCTTTAAAAGCATCTGAACTATTAGTGACGACAAATATTAGTCTTTTACATTTAAAATGTCAACATATTTCTTAACATTAATAGTGTTCAAAGTTAGTGGGCGCACTGCAATTGACTGTAGGGGCATATAGGAGACGATCTGACCAGTATCACGCTCACACTCTATGATGACACGCAATATTGCCTTCCCAAGACTGTACTTAATTTGTAAACTGATTTGGGTAAACATGAACATATTTGTCATTTCAGATTCTAAAGAAGCCATCGCATGCCCATCGAAAACTAATAGAAAATCAGCAAAGTAGAACAATCCGTGATAAACTTACCAATTCTACGCCGCTTTAAATTACGTGACATGTATTTAACACTGATGATTTGAAATTTAAACATGTGAATAACTTATTGCAGGTATTTATCATCCCGCGGACACCAGGAGCCTGTGTTATTCTCCTGTCCGGGTCTCCCCGCGGCCTCCTCCGGTCTCCCCCTCTACCAGCCCGGGGGTGAGGGACGCTCCCCCGCCGTGTTCGCCCTTGACGCGGGGTCATGTGACGGACGCTGGGGGTTAAACCGCGGCAGCAACAGATGCGCCACCAGGATCGGAAAGGAGGCTTTTCTCTCCGTCTGTCAATTTGCAGATATATATCAACAAAAGATTGAAAATTGTGATGACATTCTGCTAAAAACCGGTGAGAGACTGTATGATAGAATCAATTCAAAATTCATCGTTGACACGGCACGGTAGAAAAATACATGGTTATATATCTGTGGATAACAATATGATTGTAAACAAAACCGGTGTATATGTATCGTAATTGGAAATTTTACGAATCAAATGACACACAAACATTGTACATAAAATAACTGACTTGCATTAGTTGACAAACAACACTCAACCCTTGTGAGGCATGGGCCTAGTTACGAGTCTTTGAAGTTATCGTCGGAAGAAAAAGGCCTGGTAATTCTACACTGTAGACCAAGTGAGTTGTTTACATTGCGTAATGTTATATTCTGTTCTTGAAACTAGATCCAACAATTATCATTCGCTCCGACACCTAGATTTATCTAAACAAAAAAATTAAAACGGAAGATGAATTAAGGACCTTTTTCTGATTAGCTTGCCGCGTTTGCCAAGACTTTGTGCCAGTATATGACAAGCTCTCCTTACATAAGGACATTGCTAGGACAACCAGATTTATACGATTTGAGAATGCTACTATTCAGGAGTTGGATGTGAAGGTCATGCCCTATGTAGAATACAGAAAGCCCGGGATATCAAACTTTGTTAGATTCAATGGCCCGTTCACCCTCGATGGTCTTCTGCATACACTTATTCCTATAGCAAGGTAAACAGGACTGTAAACACACTTTTATAGATGTGCATATTCGACATAACTTTGGGTTGGTGAACCAGCAGTTATGTCCGTTCTTTAAACGTTTGATAAACTATTCATTTGTGGAATCTAATACTTGTAAACCAATTTCATACTTGCAGACATAAAAGAGGAATTCAAATTAAAAACCCTGTCGCTACCAATATGGCTGTCTGCGAAGTGAGTAGTGGAGAAAGCACAGGCAAGTAGTACGCATGTCTATATGTACTACTCAAAAATTTGGTCTTCCAATATTTTAACGTACATATAATATAGCCTCCGGTTATTTACGTACCTACATATGTTTAAGGAACAGACGATATTACAAAAAAAAAAAAAAAAAAGTATTATTCTCTGAACAAAGTGCAAGCCTGCTTAGATGATGATATCTTAATGTCATTAATCCATTTTTGTAGCTAAGGAACGACGAATTGTTCGCGTCCGCGGGAGTGACTTGCCATATGACAGATCAGTAAGAGCAGCTACATCCACCATTCTGTCTGAACTTAATAACAATGAGGCGATTCTCGAGGTGGATGTGTCTTACCTAACCAGCATTGATGCTCGTGATGCTTTGATAAAGCGAATAAGTACAGCGTCTGTAGCTTTATTGTTTTTACATAACTGTTTCTTCATGTTCATGGTCAATGCACTATGCCAAACACCTCCGGTGCATTGATTTGTAATAATTTGCAGTTTCATGGCAATAACCAATTCTCCAAACATCGCGTTCAACTTTTCTTCGGAAACTGTTAACTATGGTTGGGACCAAACGGGCACTAACTTTCTGGAACACGACCTCTTTAATGGTAAGAAATGTCTAACTCAGTTAATTCACGCCGGCCACGACAGGAGACTCTTTTTAATATAATTGTTTTCGGTAGTTCACAGACGTGTGAGAGAAGTGTTGAATTGGGGTTCGGGTTGCAGTTCTGTGTTTCTGAAGAAAGATCTAAGTACAGCACCTTGCCCACAAACCTCCGCAACAGGCTACAAACAATTATGTTACAGGATCAGCATTGATAACAGGTTATATTCAGCTACCCTATATCTATGAAGTTAAACATTTAAGATTAAAGGTGTCATTATTATTCTGAATAACTCAACCACATCTCTTCCATATCCTTGTAAGTATTTCGAAGAGTGACATTTTAATTTCTTCCAACGTTTTTACGATCATCTAGTTAACCACTCAAGCCTTTATCATTGCTTTTGTAAATGCCTGCATATCTTTTACAGCCATCAAGCGATATTCGCTGTGTGTTATGACACGAACATGAAGATTCCGCTTTTTACCGCTCACGTTATCAACCCGGGAGCCGGCAGTAGCAACCATGGATCTTGGGAACAAGAGCTCGGGGTCACCATAGGTCAGAGATATTGACATACGTCAGTCCCGCTCTGCTTACAAACAATTCCATAACAATATTTCTCCACAACCGAGGGTTCAATGATGCGCATATACCGGCAATGGATTACAACTTACGTCCAGTCAAATGCCATATATGTCATTATTCTCATCTTTTAAATTTATTTTGTGTTATTAATTTTCAACATATTTGTTAAATATGTAGTCACCTAAATCAGATATGCTCACGTTTGTATTCATGAAATATAATAAATTACGTTTGCTCTTAAAAAGGAAAGAAATCTACGCTGCAGGCCCATGACGATGATTACAAAAAGCCTGATGTGAAAGAGAACAAGTATTACCTGGCCAGAGGTCATCTCGTGCCCAACGCCGATTTCAGGGTCAGTAGTTCACTAGTAGAACCGATCTAGTAGTACTACATGTAATTTATTACACCCGCTTCACCGCCAAAACACAGTATTTGATGTTTTTATCTTAGGATATTCAGTATTTTGAATATATTAGTAATTAAACATAGTTCCAAGTTGTCGGTATTTTCGCATATGCTGTGTCCTCATAGGCTATTTAGAGTTGATAGGGTCGGTTATATAAAATGTTGACCTGAAAACCATAAGAACCTACAACAGAAAGAAGAAATAGAGTTTGTCTATCAAAACTATAATTATCTAACTACGTTTGCTCTGGTTTTGTACAGATCCTCGAGGTTCTTAAATTAACAATAATGACACATTCATCATCAATTGACAGGATGATACTGAAAAACAGCGCCTAACTTTTTATCTGACCAATGCTGCCCCCCAGTGGCAACCCGCTATGAACGGTAACTGGAAACATCTGGAAAGGAGAGTCGCTGAACATAGTAAGGACACAGGCAGAAGTATCTATGTGCTGACCGGAACAGGTATTTAACTCTACATCATTTAATCAATATTACTCAATTACTGGTAGTTATTAAGACGATTTGCCATATATATTTGGCCTGAAGAATATCATACGATAACAAATATGGTGTTTTACTATTTTTGTAGACATAAGATTCAATTAAGATAATGTTCGATCTGCCCGTTTAGAAGCTTAAATCATTTACGAGTTGTAAAACAGTGTATTCATTTCAGAATTGATAGGAGTCATCGATGCAACCAAACCAGGTCATATATAATGTCCTGAATGTATTATGCCATGAACGTATTTATTATTATGCTTTTTAATTTTGCAGCTGATCACAATGAATTTGATTCCGTGAAGATGAACAAACGGGTTGTGATTCCCGGTATCTACTGGAAGGCGGTCTGTGACGTCACGCTTGGAGAATCGGTTCTCTTCTGGTCCACCAACCCGTACAAAAGCAAGAGCAAGAAACGTCTGGGGGCATGTAACCAGAATCAGACGGTAGAGAAGGGCGTGGTCGACTGTCTTCCTGTTAACGCCCTAAATTCGGCTCAGCATTTTGTCGCGGGGTTTTCTGGTTTCCCCGCAGTTTGTAAAATAACAGAAGTCGGCAGTAATCTGCTTGATCAACTGGATATAAGTTTCTCGTAAATATGTGGCTTTGTTCTTCAAACAAGAATATTAATGTCAAGTTTGCCTACAATAATCACTGCGAAGTTTCTTGCAAATATGAATGTAACCCAGGTTTCACAAATAAAGGACAGTTGGTGACTGATCGAGTTTACGGGTACTTTACATGTACCACTTATTATTTATTATTACAAGTTTTAGTTGACAATACCATGTAGCAAACAGTGAGCCTAAAATAAAACCAAATTCAGAGATATCTAAGTTTAACTTTCACAAAACTTTTATTAATTTCAGAAGAACAATAACACTGATTAGACTTCCAATTACAGCTTGAATGTAACAGTCGCTAGATTCACTATCTACATTTCCTACTTGGCAAGTAAATCTAAGGCAGAAAAAGAGAATCGGCCCCGTCGTTTTATATATTGTTTCGCAGTATTCTGAGAATGTTTATTGGGCTCAAAACTAACCATTCGTTCAGCTCGCTGTCTATTTTAAAATTATACCACTCAAACATAAGCTACCAAGCGCCTCGGTGGTCTTATGCAGTACAGATGTGGATTTAATCAAAATCTTGTAGTTGACCATCTTCAAGGACCTGGATTTTAAAGAAATGTGAGTAACATGTATGCGTACTACTTGTGTAACCCATTCGATGATAGGGACGCATATGCACTTATTGTATAACACGTCTAGCTACGATTATAAGCCTATTCCAGAATAATCATTTAAAATCAGTATGTAAATCAATAAAAGTATTTTACGTTGAATGTGTTTCACTCACCATTATTTTATCTGAACCATACAATGTCTCTAAGCGATGAGCGATTGTTAGGACAGTGCAGCGTTTGAACACCGAGGCTATGGTCTGCTGTATCAATTCATCCGTCCTATTACATTCATAGGATATGTTAAATACAACATATGAGTAAATTAGTCACACTACAATTCAATCACAACAGAGACTTTACCAATATCGACACACACCTGTAGTCTACATTGGCCGTGGCTTCGTCTATAAGGAGTATCTTATTGTTTCTGATGATGGCTCTGGCCAGACATATCAACTGTTTCTGTCCCACACTGAAATTACTCCCAGATTCTCCAACCTCTGAAGATAACCCTTGTCCCAGGTTTGTTACTACTTCTTTCAGCTCAACCTGAAAAAAATACCATTAGGATTTCGTTTATATAGATCAATTGTGTTATTCATTCAAATATAGGCATGGGCTACTAATGGCAAATATTTACTCTTTCTAAGGCTGTCCATAACTCAGCATCCGAATGTTCCTCATTAGGGTCCAGATTTTCTCTGAGGGCGCCGCTAAATAAAACTGGGTCCTGAAAAAGAAAGTTCGATTTAACCTTTTTAACTGTCAATGGGTAGTGGAACAAACAATCGTGTCATTACTTGATGATTCTTTCGAAATTACCTGAGGAATAACTGAAATAGACGCCCTTAGTTGATTTAAGCAGCATGTTGTTATGTCTAAACCATCTATTGTTATTCTCCCATCATACTTCACCATCCTCAGCAAAACTTTAAACAAGGATGATTTCCCAGCTCCCGTTCTACCAACGATACCAATCTAAGGTAACAAACAACATCGTGTGAATGGGGAGCGATGGCGGCAACTTATTGGCCAATGACATTTGGAAATCAAATCACAAATATGTCCAAAACGCAAATGAAAAACAAAAGTTATACTCAAAATACAAAACTTTTCAAATGCTTAATATATTTCGAGTGGCACTTATGAATCAGTCATACCTTTTGCCCACTTTCGACACAAAACGAAATATTTTGCAAGGCTGGTTTATTGTTTTTACGGTAGCACATGGAAACATTCTCAAATGTAATCTCTCCATCGGATGGACGCCATTTTTGGATATCCGGGAGTGGTCTTTCAACATGTGTTGTCTCCTGTTCTAACTTGGTGTACCCGCAAACTCTCTCCACCGATGTTAGCTAAGAAGAAACATTGCAATACTAAACCAACTTCCCATTCTATAAAGACACCATACTTGTAACAATTGTAATGAAACCGGTCACATACTATACTTTCAAACTCGGCTGTCATAACAAGCATGTACAGTACAATGTCAATCAGTAGAAAACTGTAGACTAGCGCAAAACCAAGTAAAGTCCCATTAATCTCTGCAAGAAATAAACATTAAAGATTTCGAGTGGTTAAGTATCACAATTAAATAGTCTATGGCACTCTATGATAGTCATAATAGAATTTAATTACTAAACAGTGATGGAATGCAAACTTAATAAATGAAGTTTAAACTGATCAAGCTCTTTGCTTTCAATCCAAACAACGTTAACGTACCTTGGTGTTCTTTGATGAGGAAAGCCCCCACCAGAAGTCCTACCATGTAAACCATTGACAGAATTCCCACAGTTAACATGAGCCACCTGTAACAGGAGAGATACAGAAACCAGGCGGACGAATGCTGGTTCTGTAGATGGTGGAGTCTCTCTCTGAA
>JAXGGS010048330.1:0-10748 GCA_035585475.1 Armandia brevis | reverse complement strand
CTTCATCTCCATAATCGATATCACACCATATGGTCAGGTTGGCTTTTAATTATTGGAGATCCACCGAATCCTCTACCTTAATACCATCAATCGGTCTATTTCGATAGCGTATCAAAGACGCACAAGCCAATTTTGCATTTGGAAAAGCACTACATGCAGTTAAATTTCAGAAGAACAAACCATACTTGTGTATGCATTTAAAAGCACACAAGAAATGAATATGACATCTGGTAGTGAACTAGCTATTTGTCTCAACTGGGTGGGTTTTAATTAAATTTCTAATGGATTTTCCCCAAAAATAATCACAAATACGATACTGGGCACGTAGTTTATTATTGATACCCGTAGCATCCTTCGCTAGATATCAGGATTTGGTAATAAAAACTTAGTTGGTAGATTATCTAAATTACCCTTTGGGTTGATATGGACATACAAATATTGTCTGCCGGACCCGGCGTGTTAATTTGAGTTTCTCGTAGTTCGTTAAACTCTTATATACCGGTACAAATGTTGGAACCAAATTATGAAATATTTATAGTGATAGTGTAACGATGATACACGCACAACGCACCACGAAACCGTAGTGTCTTGAAGATTGAGTATTGCATTAGTCTTTTCATCAGCAATATTGCAATTTTAATAGGAGGTTATCAGCATGTTATTGTCATTTGCACGCGGTTGCTTAATTTGATCCCATATATAGCATGTCTAATGCTGTTATTTGCACGAATTGCTTAATTTGATCCCATATATAGCATGTCTAATGCTGTTATTTGTACAATAACGATTCTCTAAGGATGAATACACTCCGATTGATAACAACTTTTATTATTTTTGTAGGCTCTGTGGTCGTCCCATCACGGGCCATCTCCATTAGAGAAACTACTCGAGCAGCAGAAGAATCAGAGGATGGGAGATCCGCACTGAAGCAGATAGACGCTTAACTCCGGGCTATCATTCGAAGATGCTTTTCTCTTACTGTTAACGCATGAGCATTAAGTGTGGGTGTGTATCTGGGACTCGCGCTGAGAGCTCGTATTATGCGAAGATAATTAGTATAATGAACTGACTCCGGTAGATTACTTCCTGTAATCGGATTATTCAATTAGGATGGATACCCGGATCCTTGATACTAAGATCGTACATGAGATGCAGAAATCACGTGTCCGCCGACAGCTGTAATATATCAGACCCACAATCGGGGGTAAGACGGCTAATACCTCCCTCGCTATACCAAGGCGTCATATGTATAAGCTAGCATTACAATACAGTGGACCCTGGGTGTTACGGCCACACCCGAAGTTAAAGGGATTATTCTAGACGAAGGAATGACAATTTTATTGGGTTCCTATTTTGGAGATGATCATTACGGGATAATGAGATGTGATATATTAGATAGATAGGATGGTCGCAACGGCAGGTTTTCCTGTATTTCAAGTCCCCATGTGTATCTAGCTTGATGTTCGTGTATACTGATAGGTCAAGCTGTTAGTGAGAGTAGCTGATCAGCTATAAGAAACTAATCTAGTTAATTTTATCGGCCGCTGAGCCTTAACTGCTATTCCGCCTTGAATATGTTATATACAGTACAGGTGCACGTAGGTATAAAAAGTTGTAATACCTTTATAGGAACAGGGAAGATATACTTACCTGAGTATATAAAAGGGATGAGTTTAATGATTGTAAACAGGCACTTTAATTGACATTTAAGTCGGTTGTATTATTTGTAGAAAGCCTTCATGGTTACTACGCAACTAATGCATCATAATGAGCAACAATTTGTTGATAAAGAACACTGTGAGCTTTTGTTTACAATTGATTCTCTCGTCCACATTATCAGGATGTGTAACCTTTTTCTCCATACACGGATAAGCTATAATGAGTCTGAGTCATATTGTAGATGCTATTTATCACTACTTGTCACCAAATAATGAATATACTAAAAACACCTGCGTATGCAGTGATGAACAATATGTGGAAATGCGATTGGGTTTCAGCTGCCTTTTATAATTAAGTATAGGTAGTATGGGTGCAAGTTTTGAATTCCTACATGAGAGTTTTTGAGCTAATCATTTACTCAACCACAAATGGTGAGCTTTATAAAATTAAATATATTCTGGTGAAAAGAAAATGCACTCGCTTGAGACTGAGGTTGAGCGCACATAGAAACGTATATAACCTTAGGTATATTTACTTGAAATATAACTAAAGCTGCTCTGTAGCATTAATTTATATTCCACACTCTCCACAACCTTCGTGATTTTTAATACATGTATGTGTTTCTTCGGTTGCTGCAGTAAACAATTATTTAAATTTTCTTGCGTTTTAGAATGTGTATAAATATAGAAAGGTCAGATTAAAAACTTAATTTTGTACGATATCTACGACGAATTGTGTAAATCATACAGTTACAGCTTGTCCTGTGAATCGCAGTAATCGACAAATCTCTATTGAGTATATTTTAGAATGCATCATAAAGCAACGCGCACTCATGTTTATATGCTCCTTGATATAATTAAACAAGTGTGTACGTTTGTGCGAGTCTGCTTAATCGTAAAGGCTTCAGTTTTACTATTAACTGGTACATTATCCATTCTCCTGAAAAATACCTTTGGAAAATTTCTTGTTATTTACAAGTCATTGGATTAAATATTATTAATTATATAGTAAAAAAGAACCACCCGGAGTAATCTCCTTCGTCAGTTGTTGCGGTGTCGAATATCTAACATTTTTAGATCTCTATCACGTGGATTAAATATACATGTATAGAAAGCAACACCATTATTACGAGACGCAACGCTGACTTTATGACTATATCATGGATTGATCCAAATATCTGAAATTATTCCAATTTCGGCTAAGTAAGCTTTTGATAAATTGATTCAAGCATTATTTCATGTTTCGCATTAATTTTCTACTGCTTCATCTCCGGTATCCATAATTGGTTTTATATTACAAATGTAGTTTAATATATATAATCAACACATCTGGATGAAATGTTGTTACCAACTTCAAAACCTTTTGTTTTTGTGCCGAAATAAACTGATACCATGCTGAGAAATTACATTTATTGCTTGACGTCATGTTTTTAATTATATTCATTTTTCCACTCCTAGACAATTTGTAATTAACGGTAGTTATCGTAGGTGCTAATATCAGCGTTCAATGATGCGCATACCATGCCTAGAAATTTGAAATATCTGCGTTCTATCGTCGACCACTCATCCTCTTGAGCCTCCATTATTCCTTTTAACGGTAAACCCCTCTATGCAGGCAGAGTTTGCCTGACGAGCAAATCGTGCATGTATGGTGCCTGATCTCAGTAGCACACGGATTGGCAGCACAAAATAGATCATATATCAACGTGTAATTCAAATGTATTCGTTTGAACTGTTTTATCCCACCTAGTTAAAAAACACAGACATATGAGAATATGTTAAAATATTTATTATTTTTTCGTGGGAACGATACAAAATCCAACTGTTGCTATATATAACGTATAACATAACAATAGTTTTCAAACGTAACGTTCACTGTATATCATATCCATCATATAGTCTGCGATACATACATCGTATACATGTTACTACATATTTACAAATATTTTTTTTCATCAAAACATTTCAACAGATAATTACTAAAATTGAAACAAATTTTCGTCAAAATTAGCTCAATTCCAGACCGAATCAATCTTCACGGAGGTCGTGGTATTAATACGGTTTGACGTGTGTATCAAGCTTCCTTGATCAATCCAGTGTAACAATAATAGTGTGTGGAATATATAATACTTTTTTTTCTCAATAGAATAGCAGTGCAACTGTGGCTTTTTATCACCTGTCGTATCAATGCAGGGAGTTATCCAGCAAAGGTATAAGTTTATTGCTTACAAATTCATTCATCTTCGAGGTAAAGAACACATATCAGCCAAACGCAATCTACTTCATGAATCTTTGACGATACATGCATAATCGAGGATTTGTAGTCAGTTGTGCAAACAAAATGAATATTTAGAACTGGATATATAGAATATATTACATTTCATATGTCATAAATAAAGCACGACCTTAGAAGATACAGTACATGCCGGGGTACGTTAATGATGATTACAAATGTTTTTGTTTCTAAAAACCGACAGCGAATATACTTCTACATAGCTCCGTACATATACAGGTTAACTTCATTATAAACTGACTAGATTACCACGTGTTATCCAAGCACCGGAATATTAAAAATATTTCGACGGACGCAAGACATACTGTTGCTATATAAAGCTGCTAGTAAACGAGTTAATCGTTCTAGAAGGAGATATTGCGAACCTGTCCACGGAAATAATAGCATCACAGGCGATTTAACAAATAGGAAAACATTGCTCCAATTCATAATACATCATACATGCACGTACATGTATACCATACATGTACATTTTTCAATTTTGGAAATGTGTGCAAGTTCCGATCAAATTATTTGTGCGTGAGATCGTGGTGTAATGACACTAAGAGAACTTCCTTCGCATTTGTATTGACATCAACTTAAAGTTCGCCGAATAATGAGTTGACCTCGTTTGTTTTTCGGTCTCTGTTTCGTCTATCTTATAACTTTATGTATAACTTAAAATTATTGTCGTTAGTTAACCAGTAGGCAAATAAACATGAAAAAAGATTAGGGTATTTAACACGTGTGTTAAGCATGCACAACTAAATTGAAAAATATAAGCGTTCTGACATTCAATGGAGCAATCGTGAAACGATTTCATAATCAGGCAGCTGATCACACTAATACAATGTACATTCATATTCTAATATGTGCAGGAAACCATCGATAACATAGGAAGCGTTCCTTGAAGGACGCACCCATGTTTTGTCGATAGCAAAAATTGACTAAACATCATCTAATGCCAAAGACTCAAGGGTGTTGAACATAACAAGTAAATATGCGACTGTCAATATATTATAGTTCTGTTACATGTATACATATTATAACTGTTAGGCATTAACGAACAATCTCTTTCACACCATATATTCAAGGTCCGTCTCAAATGTCCTATACATGCATTTCACAGCAAGGCTCGAGTAAATGTTGTCGTAAAAGGCACAAGCAAGAACTTTGGGGTCCATGATTTGTACATTTTACTTCGTCGGATACCTTTCCACAACCGAGACATCACAATGTACAAGCGGCGATTGTCTTGAATTGGGAATGATTCACTGCCAGTTAAACACTGAATTGAATAGGAACGGGATATAAATGAGACGATTTTTTAGCAGAATTTCAGCTGAATCTCTTATCCGAGGTAGCTGATACATGAGCTCCATGAGACGATTGGGTTGGTCGGGAAAGTTTAGTTTGTGATAGCGCTTAAGCATGTCCACGTGTCTAGTCCTCGCATCGTGAACTGCTCTGCCGTCAACTTGAGATTCCACTGTAATGTTAAAAATAAAAAAACATTAAAATACATATATATTTTCAAAAAAACTTAAATACATGTTCAAAACAAGTACGTATACAAATCCATATAGAGAAAACAAAATACATCTTAATGTTTACAACATCATCTACATTTATAAATCTGTTTCATTTCCTAGCAATATATCCCTATATCCAATTCATATCAATACAATACGGTAGCTTAAACAGTATACAAAATAAAAATGTCCACTGGGGTTTGCCATTTCATAAAACTCACCTTGATTGAGAAGCAGAATGACTTTCAGGCAGACGAACTCTTCCTTGGTTACGCACAATACTTCGAATACATGCATGCAGATTGTGATCTTCTCCACCAAGTCTCCCAAGTCCTGATACAGTTGATGAAGGGTGACCTCCTGCTTCATGACAACTGTCAGGTACTGATGCAGGTGTTCCATGTTGCTCTTAGTCTTCCGCTCGATCTGTGCGGCGAGCATCGGGACGAGGGGCTCAGAGCGGCAAGTCTCGGCCAGCTGCTGTTTACCGTTGCCGTTTTTAGCCAGTGCGATCTCCGCGTGATGTACGGAGGTGGAGAGAACGAGCAGCTCGTGCCACTTGTTAGTGAGAATGCTTGTGCGCGTAGCCGGCGAGAATAGGTCGTAAATCGGCAGCTTTTTCATCCAGAGCACGAGCTCGCAGACGATGTCGTCCGCCAACTTACATAATGTCTGGGAAATATCTTGATTCATGGACATGGGTAGTCTGTAGAGCATCACACTGTCCTGTTTCTCACACTCTAGCAAATATTCTAGACTGTTCATCTCCTCATCTTGGCTGCTCATGGGGTTCTGCCACGCCCAGTTTAATGACGTCACATCGTGTTCTCCACTTGAGGATGCTGGGCTGCTGGTAGTCGTTCTGGTCAAAGCTTGACTCGTTGTCTGAGATTGTGGGTAAGGTATACTACTGGTGGTGGTGGCTGGCGGAAAGCCGGTGGTCCTCTTCCAGGGGTTGGTCACCAGGCTGTCTTGGGGGGACGGAGGTGGCCTCATGTGATCCATCCCGCTGGTCGTGTACATTGGCCCGCCTCCTCTAAGCTCCTCTCGGTAGTTGGTACCCAGGTGACTGTTCCTTCGCGGGTGAGCTCCCTCCCCCTCCCTCAGAGGCAGGCTGCTCCTTGAGCTTTTACTAATCTCCTGTTTATCCATGTGAACATTTTCTTCCCTTTTCTTCTGGCGTTTGTACTTCGCCTGGTGGTAAAATATAACAGAAAATTTCATTTTTAATGCAGGTAGAACACACGATCGCAATTAACCGCACAGAACTCTCACACATTAAACATTCAAATCAAATCAAGGCAATTTAAGAATGCTGTAACTCAAACAGGCTACATATTACTTGGTAATTGGTCACATATGAACATTAACTATAAAAAGCACCCACGAAGGTTTTGTTAACACTGATTGAAGATTTAGTATTTGCCCACGTGCGTGCAATTTATATTAATGTTAGGTATAGTAGCTGCAAAGAAAACGTGCAAAACGGCTAGTTCATTTCTCACCTTGTATGCGTTGTAGATAGCTCCGGAATTTCTCCCGCCTGGCATACGATCTTCCCGAACGGCTAAAATAAAGATTAAGCGATATCTGAATGCACTGCCTCATACGAATTAGCTATTCTTAACCTATTGATATGAAAACTGTAGTAGCAACACTGCCGAATATAGATAAATTAAAAGCTTAATTATCATACCTGCAAGAATCATTCCTTTGTCCATGCATTTTTTAAACCTGCAAAATTGACATCGGTTTCTCTGAGCTTTATTGATGACACAGTTTCCGTTTCCCACGCAAGTGTAAACTCTCTTATTCTGTACGGTTCGTTTAAAGAATCCCTTGCATCTGAAAACAAAATTTCCAATAAGAACTCTGTGACATATTAATATTTATGTACAACATACACAATACAATGTATCAATACATTGAGGATGTCAACAATCTCTCTTCTATAATATAGTACATTAGGAGTATTATGTTATCAATGTTTCATACGCCGCTAAAAGTACATGTAAAACAATTTGACCTACATTCTTTTAAAATGTTAATAAACCTTACCCTTCGCATGTGATGATGCCATAATGGAGCCCAGTCGCCCGATCGTTACAGATATCACACGTCAGAGCCTCGCCTTCGTCTTGCTCCTCTTCCTTGGCCGCCGAATCTTTATTTCCCTTAATCTGCTCGGCCTGAAGCCTCTGCACCTCACTCAAATAATTCCAGTCTAGCGTGACGGCCTTGTTGGCTTTCACTGCGCCATTTTGATACTTTACGGGCAGACCGCCTCTGTTTTTGTCAGCGTCAGTCTTAAACTGAAAAGTCATGTTGGGGAGGGCTCCGTTATCCATACCGGCTTGTATCCCGCTCATACCGAGCTGGGAGCCGATCACTTGGGACTCCTGTTTACTGATCTCGGCCACTTTCCCACAAGGTACCCCGGAGGCGTTCAGCAAGACCAGCTCATTTGATTTGTTGTCCCCTTCCCTGAAATTGACATTAAGGATTGGGAACGTCATCATTTGTCCGCTAGCGTTTGAGAAGGCCACGACGGGGAGTGCAGACACGACTGGGACTTCTATCTGGCTGTAGTCTGGCTTGTAGCCTGCTGGCGGCATTGGGCCGTCCTGTTTCGAGGATAGTACTCTGGCATGAGACCAGGGCATTCCGACTGGAAAGGGTGTACAGGTCATCCTCGGGACTCCATTAGCGCTCGTCATATTTATCGGGTCCTGCCGTTGAGAGTTTTTGTTGGCATGTCGAACATCATATTGATAATTGCGACCCATTTGCGGTCTTTCTTCCTCCTCTGACTGATAATTTCCGTTAAATGAAACATCTTCAACTTTAATGATGGGAACA
This sequence comes from Armandia brevis, assembly GCA_035585475.1. NCBI lineage: Eukaryota > Metazoa > Annelida > Polychaeta > Opheliidae > Armandia > Armandia brevis. The sequence goes on along the minus strand of JAXGGS010048330.1, from coordinate 2,427 downwards.
TTTGCGTCCGCAGATGCAGTCATATTGAAACCAGCGTCGCTGAGGCGTTGGGCCTGTTCGGCCTGGTTAACGGAACCTGACTCTCTGAGAACTGATTCTGAGAATCCAGAGCGGTTTCTGGATGAAGTGAGATCATAGTATTGCTCGTCTTCGCTGCTTGCCCTAGAAGAACATGAAAGATCCCCGGCCTGTTGGCCGTCATAATCAGACATTTCCGTCGAGAGTCTTGCATTTCGAGACAATAATCGCGTTCCTTCGTCCCTCTTTTCTTCAGAGACACCCTGCTGGCCGATCTTCTCTCCTTCCGACCTGGGTGACCTCTGGTCACGTGATCCCTGGCGCCCGGTGGGCAGTCCCTGTTTGGCAACACGCGCCGCCTTCTCTTTAGCGTCATTGTCATTGTCTGAGGGCTCCTCGGTATTGCTTGACGAGGACTCCCCCACCCCGTCCGAACTGTACGTGTCGCAGTCATTGCCCTCGCCGGGTGAATGCACCGAACACGAGCTCGAGTTGGGGCTTGAGTCCTGCGCGCACGAGCTACCGCCGCTGATGCCACTGATGCCGCTGTCGGCGCTGACAACCGACGACGTGTCGTTAAAAACGTAGTCGCTCAGCTTGCGCCGCTTCATCTTCAGGTCGCGGAAGAGGCTCGGGGACAGCTCCAGCTGCTCGAGCATGCGCTTCATCGTCTTGTCACCTTTCAATGTCATGGTGCAGGTAGATGTGTGTTGTCAAGATAGAATAACTCACCCAGCTATGTCATTCCTGCAAAACAAAAATAAAAAGTTTGTGTAGATGACTGAGCTTAGCTAAACTCGACATGTCAGTAACCTGAAGAAATCTGATGCTCAAAAACTAAGGTGCAGCTTTTATAACATATAGTATAGCACTTACAGCAGAACGCATGATCGTACGTGGCTACACAGTCTGTTTGTGTATACAAACTTAATCAAAGTTGGCAAGTACCTCCCAAAACACCAGGTTAACTGTGTGTTTAAGAGGTCCACATCACTCATGGCTGAACTTGAACTTTCAGTGTCAGCCACGTGATTCAACCCATGATAAAGATACCAGTAGTCGTGAAATGGGCTATTGAATTACATCGTGAAATTGGCAAAGGATTTTCTAGGTCGGAGTAACATATATGTATTAATACAAAGTACACGTATATAATTTGTATATTTTTGTGTATTTATATGTCATATGATCATCATCATACAAAGGTTACTTAGGGCGCAATAAATACGTTCTAATTGAATTTAAAAAACTAGAAGTGTCCCATAGATCTAATGGGTCAATGTTAAAATATCATGCACCATCATTGACAAAGGCCACTTGTCGATGCAGAAGTAAATAATGTGAAGCAAAAACGTTATAAAATTACCCGATATATCTAGCTGATTAGAACGTCAATTATCTAGGTCAATCATCACTGGATAATATCACGTTTTGTTGCGTTGTGCTACGAAGTGTAGTATCTATGACAGTGAACATTTTTGCTACTTCACTTCTATGCACTAATTTAAAGGTTAGCCATTAAACAAATAACAAGTTTTCCCGGGTTAATGAACACATTTTTACAAAATATTAGGTGCATCGATTCAACGTTTAATAACCGATGCTCGCTATTCTAATAATTCTATAAGTGATCGTTATCACAGTGAAAACGTCACTGAACTGCTAAACTCTTTGGTTGCTAACGTAGATTTTGCTATAAAATACAGAAGATAACGGCTTTGTTTGAGCTATACTGTTCTAAATGATTACGTTCCCGCGACAGGGTACATAACTAATTCCTTATCCAATGACGCATAGGTGTCACGGTCGCGGAATATTCTAAATGTGTTTGTAAAATATGCACAAGTACATAAGCCTGATACTCGATCGTTTCCACAATAGCATACTTCCGCAATGTCACGATTAATTAATGCAAACCATCTCGTACTTGATAATATCAATTTTTTTAAATAGAGAGAAGTGGGAGACAGAAAGGATAGAAGTCACAATATACCTACATTGCATATGCATATGAGGCAACTTGATTGTCAACTCACATGTTAAGCGACACGTGATCAACATCGCACGTGTGCAGAAAATAGCTTGTATAAAGGTTCAGCAATACAAACAGATATCACATAAACGGGTGATTCAGAGCTGTTTCCGGAATACTGTTACTTAAAGGAATACAGCACGCGAGCATAACAATTACATGGGAAATTGAATCTTTAGATCAATATGTTTTCAATTTATTCTAGGTGTTTGCACTCCTATCGTTTAATCAGTATGCTACGCGAAGGGTTTGAAATCGGTACAATCTCATTTTTAAACGCTTCATTCCAGCGGGATTTAGTCAAATGAATATGCATAGTACCAAATAAAGCGTGATTTTGTTTACGCGCCCCACACAGTTTAGGTGCTGATTATTTG